>JAYMTH010000241.1:0-24544 GCA_036897465.1 Pelargonium australe
TGAAAATTTTAATATTTTGTTTAAAAAAAACTTATATGGCAAAAACAAATAAATAAATAAATGCTCATCTATCTGTTTAAATTTTTTAATCTAAATCTCACATGTTTAGGTAAAAAATTCAAGACCATAGTTCAGCTTTTGGATTGCAAAATTGCAATCACTTTATGGAGCACTTGACATGCACGTGCTCATATCATCATATTAATATACTCTCTCCGTCTAAAATGAGTGTCTTATTTTCATTTTTTGCAAAAATTAAGAATTACTAGATAATTTAGTGTGTTTGCAATATTACCTTCACTTTTCTACCTACACCCCATGTGCAAATCTGCTCATGTGCATAAGTAATAAGAGTAGTATGGGAAAAACAATAATATAATAAATAGAAAGAGCACTCATTTTGGGACAAAAAATTTAGACAAACATGACACTCATTTTGGGACGGAGGGAATATTTAGTCAACAATATTGCTAAATAACTTAAAATGGCAGGTTATAATTTGATGGCCATCAATTTGGTCCAACAACATTTAGATGGTGTGGCATAAAAACCATAAATAAGGGCAAAATACATAGGCATAGTCATAAAGGTAGTGATGTTGAAATTGAAATGCATTTCATTTTCATTAATTATATTCCAAATGTATGACCATAATTGTATATTCACACTAATACAAACTTCATAATTTTTCGAAACAATGATTATCTCAGTCACCATTACTTATCTTTACCAAATCCAAATAAATCTTTGTTGGGCTCAAGAGAATTCATTTTCTCGATCTTGAAATTTTATCGTCGAAACAATAAAATATCTAAAACCGAAAATATCTTACTAGAAATCCATTTTTTTTGTTATGGGGGGACTACAAGAATGACATGAATGTATATGCCAAAATGAAAATCATTGGCACAAGTGCACAACAACCCATCACTCCCTTATTGTTGGTTTTGGTTTTGGTTTTGGTCTCTCAAAGGGACAAGAGACCTATGTTATCTTATGGGTATGTGTCTACAAAACAAAACAGCTACTTCTCTACTTTTTATAGGTCCCCTCCACTCCATTCTCAATCCTCACATCTCATTCACTGGCCATACAATATATATGCACTTTATGCTCAATTTATCTTGTTGCTCCTTAAAGCAATAAAAGATACAAAAATTTAAATTTACACCTAAGCAACAACAACTATGCCAGAAAAAAAGAGCTGTTGGATTGACAGTATCTTTCACTGTTAATCAATTGGATTAGCAACCACTTTTTGGTTCTTTGGGTTGTGCATTTGTTTACTTAAAAGAACAAAAAAGAAACTAGAATATGGTAGGGAGGGTCCATTAGGCACATGGCCAAGCTATTATAGCACATTCCTTTCTCATCTCATGATTAGTGTAATGACAAGTCCACAATCGACCTACAATCAGTAGATTCAAGTTCGATATGGGTCAACCTTATATACTATGTAAGATTCGAAGTTAAATGTGAAGTTACTTCCAGACAATTTACCTCTAAAGACATTTAAAGAACATAAACCAAACAAACTCTATATGATTTGCCAGTTCAGGAAGTGCTTGATTTTGTCTAAGACACAGAAGAGAACAATGATTTGTACAAGAATGCTTAATAAGCACAAGCACACATAACTTCATTTCAGTCATATGTATCAACCACATGAACATTTATACATTACGATCATCTAAATGGAAAATGTTTCCGTATGCACTAGCTTTGCTGTATGCTTCTAGAATTAAGGACCTAGCTACAACAATAGAACACTTGCAATGGTTAAACGAATTGGTGCAGGGAATAAAAACCTGCACCGAGCTGCTGATGGTACGTTTTTCTTGTAAAGTTGTAATCTTTATGCGTTGCAGTGCTAACAGTTTTGCCGTGATTCTTGGGACTTTGTTTGAGTATGGGTATGAACTAAGTGCCGGGGAATGTACTGCCTGATGTGCTCGAAAGGATTATGAAAGCACAAACAACTGAAAGCGAAAAGACCGATACCCAGGTGTTCTCTGTGTACATCTCCATTGCATCTGTGAAAGAAAATCTAGTTCTGTTTTCAGCCCAGTTACGGATTCTATCCGCTTCTGCTGAATACAATGCCCTCCCCTGCATGATACAGTTTCTTGTTAATAACAGACTTCAGATACAGTTTCTTAGAAGTGTGACAAGAATATCATGCAGAATCTGATACCTGATTATCAAACCAGCGACCACGCCGCAGCCACGCAGTGACTAAAGCAAGTAAGATTCTAGGTGGAGTCAAGTAATTGATGGCCTTCCCAGTTCCCTTGACAATCCGCATTCGTGGAACAAGGGTTCTGGCTACTGTTTCTGGAAGCTCACAGATGATGTTGAACATCTGCTTATTTTGTACAGTTGAACCACTGAAAACAAAACTTGCTAGGTCAGAGAGAAAAATAGAACATTCTATGTAGCTTGTCAAGTATATGTTCATATGAATAAGCATATTATGTGACTAGAAACCATATTTACAAAATGTAAATCATCCTCAAGCATGAATAGTATCAAGTTTAGGGTTCAAATACTCAACATTTGCATGTCATTAGATAAAGGAGATACAAAGCTACAAAAATTAAAGGTGACAACTTGATTGAATCATACATGTGACTATACAGACTGAAGAGAATCTCAGCCTATTAAACAGATTGTCTACCCTAGATTTCCATGTTTCAAATATGAATTTAGCAAATAAGCAATACCTCAAGAGCAAATCTGTAAGGACCATGCCAGGAGATGCTGTATGCACTCCTACTTTTGAACGCTTGCACTCCTTCAAAAGTGAAGAATGGAGCTGCCTAAGGCCACATTTAGTTGATCCATAGCTAGAAGTCACAAGAAAACAAACATGGTCAGCCAAGGCCCAAGGATACACAAACTGCCTCTAGCTAACTTATTTTTTTGAATTTTGTGTTGGAACTTTCCATCTATACAAAAGCCACAAGGAATGAACTAAATTAGCAAAGCAATTACAATGTCACAACTTACACAGCTGTCAATGGGGTACTAGAACCTCCAGAACCTGCACCATCCATGTTGAATACATGACCCCCCTTAGCTTGATTCTTCATCACACTAATGGCTTCTCGAGTGCATAGTATAGATCCAACCAAGTTTGTTGAGACAATCTACCAAAAATCAGGTGAAAACAGCAAAATCAGCAGACTGAAATGCAAATCCAATCATCAAGCCAGCACCAAATTAAAAACTATTTATATAGAATACCATAAGGGGCTTCTCGAGTACCTGGTTAATTTCTTCATCAGTGAACTCCAGCAAGGGTCTGAACCCTTTGTTAGTGCCAGCATTGTTAATCTGTCCAATAGTTGATGCATGTAAAGCAAGCAATTAAACACATGAAACAAACTTCAATTTGAAAGCCTCATGGAATAAATAAATCTACCAGAACTTGATTTTTCAGTTCAAACAAATTACTAATTCAATACTCCTTCCCTACAGATGGATAAATATGATTGCAAGCAAGAAGGAAAGAAACAGAGATATTTCAGCTGAGAAAACTGGCTCACTCACCCAGATGTCAACGGTGCCAAGTTCATTAACAGCAAAATTTGATAAATTCTGCACATCATCTGGTTTACAAACATCACATGCTATACCAACTACTTTTGCAGCCGCCAGTCTCTTAGATGAAGGGCTTGCAGCTAAACCTTCCTTTAGATTCTCTTCAAGTTCTGCAACAGTCGTCTGCACAGATTCAGGGCTGTCCAACAAGAAGAACAAGGTACTCTCATAAGGCAAAATATTACATGCTAGTGAGTAGATAAGCAAACAAACAAATAAAATGGTTCTCGATGCCACCTTCTAGAAGCAACAATCACGCGATCGCCAGAAAGAAGAAACTCCCTAGCCAGAGCTTTGCCTAGTCCCCTTGTACTGTACAAACAGTTGGAATATCAAAACATAACTTCACCAACTTTTTGTAACCCACATAGGTAAATATGCACTACTGAGCAAGACAATTTCAAGCACTGATTTCAATGAATTTGGAATACCTTCCAGTAATGACAACATTACGTGGTCCTTTTCTACTGTGTTCCTCTAGAGCCATGTTAGAACCTATCATGGTTCCAATGATAATACCTCCAAGCCAGCTATACCAAATCAATTCATTCATCTGACTATCTCCACCTTCACAAAAACATGCAATTAAAGTCTCCAAACACTTAACACTGAATAGCATGGTAAGAAATTGACACAGTGCACAGGTTTTCACTAACCTGACAATTGAAATCCAATCAAAAGTATCACTCCTGTGCTCATCATGGTTACAATATATCTTCCAATTTGGACAGCAATCTGGAAAACAAAAAGATGGGTAAGTTGTAAGCTATAACAAAATCAGATTCAACAAGTCTTATCATAGTTCATAACCATCTTGAAGTTAAATTGAACAAAAAAAGAAGCAATTTTGAGCTAAAGAAACCAATTTTCACATCCAACCCAACAAAACAAACAAGAAAATGAAACTGATAAATAATTAAATACTGCAACTCACAGAGGAGAAAAGCTCCTCCATCTTCTCCGCCGCTCTCTTCCGCTGCTCCTCATCACGATCCGGACCCTTCCACTCCCAGGGCTCCCCAGAAAGAATCGCTCTCAAAAACCCACTTCCCTTCTTCATTTTCACCTCATTTTCCTTCACTTTCTCTCGCTCTTCCACCAAATCCCCTCCATTTTCGGACATAAACGCCCTGCACTGTTTCAAGCACAACCCATTTTTCCCTTTCTGAAATTTCAGACCCGACCCGCGAAGCAGCGGCCTGAGCCCGCCGGGCCTGAAACAAAATTGATCAAAGCTCTGCGGCAGTATGTGAAGCTTCGTCGCTACGGCCATGGCGTGGCAGTTAGGGTTACCGAACAGTGGTATCGAAGGTTCGAGGAGTACGGTGTTCCGGTTATTGCGGACTCTTTTAACGTTAAAAATTGAGGGGAGGGCATGAAAATATCGGGGAAGATGAAGCTAGGTGGTGAAGCGTGATGACCACACGTTACAGCAACCTAATCTTCATGATATTTGGATGACACGTGTCAGTGTGGGGTCGTTGTCCTTGTCACCGTTCCTTTTTCAGCTTTTGGTTGCTGACGTGGAGGTGGGTGATTGATTCTTGCACTACTCGTTTTGCCTTGGAGTGACCCAAATGGTAACCACTAACCATTAACGGCTTGACCGTTTTCGCGTCCGGTTGTCTGTGCGCGCGGTGGCTTATTAGGCGGGTTCGGTATGGATAAATATCGCCAAGAAGAAAAAGAAATATCAATGAAGAGCTTTGACTAAACGCATAATTTTATTTCTTTTTACATACAATAACAATTATTTTCACGTTTTATTTTTGAAACATATTGAGAAATGGAAGTTGCTCAACTCCATGAGGATTTCTCCCCGATTCATCCAAGCCGAACAAAAAAATTGAAAGATTTTAAATGAACGAGCAACAATCGTTTCTGGACAGAGATCTCGAAAGCAAGTAATAATCAACGATTTTGGTGTAAATCTAGAGGAGGCAATCCCGTAAAATTTGAGGAACTCAAACACAAAATAGAGAAAGAGCAATCAAAGCACTATGCTTCAGTATTCCGGTGTATGCACAAAACAAAACTAGGAGACACGGTCAAACCTCACTTTTTTTTTTTTTTTTTAGTTTATACAATAGGTTTTCGAGCGGGGCCTGCACACTCGTGGTTGGCACCTTTAAACAGTTCAAACCTCACTTTTTTGATGACTTTAATTTCTAGATCTTCAAGGTATGTAAATCGCATTTAAAATATAGGCCAACTGCCTCTGTAAAACTTCTCCAACTTCATGTTCTCGATACTCCTCCCCTACCCATCTTGTAAAACTAGATGTCACGCCCTGACAATTAGACTTTTAAACAAGGTGACAAGCTTCACTCATTGGTAACACTCATACGCCACTTTAATATTTTGTTACGAGAGTTTAACTTAAAGATCTCATGAGCGATGGTACGGTATAGGCGTCACCCTTGGCACTATGACAACATCCTCACTCTACTAAGGAGTTCTACTATCACATCATCAAGTGGTACCGTTATGGCCACCATGACATTATCAACAACTAATCATATGGCAACTCGTCATCCTCAAACATTCATTTTGTGAGTATAAATTCATACAAAATTCAAGTTTTCAAACTTAAATACAAGAACTTTACCCATAGTTTCTTTGTTCGCACTTCCCGTCTCGTATCTATTTCGTTAGGCAAAAGAGACACATAAAATAGTATCAATAGATTTGTCAATAATAAGTAAATGTTCAAACAACCAAATACTTCACCCGTCCTAAAATGAGTGTTATTTTTTACTTAAATTTTTTGTCCCAAAATAAGTTTTTCAAGAAATTTGTTATGCATTTGAATACTTATAATAAGTTACTTAGTAATAGTATTTCTTTACACATGGTGATACAATAACAAATATGTCACACTAACTAATTTTTCTTTTACTTTTATCAAAATAAACATCAATTACACTCATTTAGACATCATAAATATTAGTTTTAAAATGTGTTTAAATAGATTATCTCCATTAAAAAAAATGCTAAGCATCCCAAATTTTGTACAAACTATTTTATAAAATTGATGTGACAATCTACGCGACAAACACGTTTTTCATATTTATGTAGTTTAAAATTAATTGTAACAAATAACAACTCGACACATATGATACCACTACCCTACCATGAATTTTTAGCGCGGAGCACCCGGTTTATTAGACTTCCTGCACATATAGCGCGTTGCGATTCGGTCAAGTCACCAACATCATATTTGATGTGTCATATCTCATCTTTTTTTTTTATATATAAACTTGTCATATCTCATCTATTGACACATCATTTTATAAAACTAATTTTGTACAAAATTTTATACATATAACATTGCTTTAAAAAAAAAATGCGTGTGCATAAACCTTTTGTTTCAAATTTCAATAATTCAATCATAAGAAACGTACAAGTCTCTTCATCATATCATATGTATTGTCTAATTTGTAAATTGCATGGACTCACGTGTCAATTTGCAATTTACCAATATTTCATACCATTATTGCAATTATCTGTAAATAAGTGAATAAATACAAATTGAGTGCAGCTGTAGGCAATGTGAAATCAATCTTGCATTGGATTTTCAATATTTAGATATAAAAATAAATATTCAATATTTGCAATTTTATTCTATTGACTCATCAATAATTGCAATTCTCATGAACAAAATTTTGTTGGACCAGACTAGCTGGCAATTTCACTATATACTGTACTAAAGTGTAATTGCTAAGAAAATCCTTCATCTCGTAGGCCCAGCCCCATTTTGGGCCTCTGTACCCGGAAGGGCCCATCTACTCGAAATGATTTCAACTTGTACAAGTAAGACTCTAATTGTAATCGATGGAACGATAGCGTTTAGTTTTATTATTTTGAGGTAAAAAAGTTAAAACGACGTCGTTTTAGACGTGGTTAACTTAAATAATAAAACATTTCGTTCCATTTATCGCAACTGAAGGTTAACAACTTGACATGAACTTAAATCTTTTAAAGCATGGTGATAATGTGTCATCCTAAGATGACGTGACATATTAAAATCGGATACAACTAATAACGTGAGTTTAGTCCAAAGAATAGAGCATAAATTAATGGATCAAAGGCCAAACCGAACGCATTCGGTTGGGGCCAGACCCAAACATACCAAAAATGAATAGACAATATGGCTCGGGCCACTTCAGTCTTCTTACATTGCATAGCTTACCAAAACTAGCAAGTTCAGCTCACAAACACAGGGTAGTTTTCATTTTTCAAGAAATATAAAATGATCTCAGCCACCAAATACACCATGCAGTGCACACACCACATGGACATGGCTGGTCGATGAGTGTTGCCAGCAAGCTCCTTCAATCATTAATTGCGACCACTAAAAAAATACAAACAATATTTAGACAGTTGGGTTTTGGCTTGGAGGCTGTGTCGGAGCTTCCGTTTCTTCTTTCTTTTTCTCTGCCTGCCGCCAAACGCGTTCCTTTATCTCTGCCTGATTCTCTATCCATTGTTGCGTCTTCTCTGCGCGCGCAGGCACAGCCAGAGACAGAGAAGACCACAAGGAGCTAAGGTTACTACTGATTCAGATAAGAAAATAGAAAATGCAGAGGCCTCAGGATCATCAGCGTTCAAGATCCGCCAAGCCCAACACCATCCATGGCTGCGCACAGTCCGGAGATCTTCTTGGGGTCCAGAAGTTCCTCCGGGACAGCCCCGCCCTTCTCAATGAAACAAACCCTGTTGTAAGATGATCATTTCTTGCGCACCCGAATGATTTTTTTTTTTCTTCTAAAGGTTGAATTTTGATTGTGGGTTTTTGTCTAAAGGGAGGATTTTTCAGGGGTTTAGTACAATTTCTCTTATGGGTTGTTGATTGTCGATTTTCTGAATTCGGATCCGTCGAATGCTATGATTTGGGGGTGTTTAGTTTTATGCCATTCTATTGGGAAATTGGGATCGCCATTTCCAGGATCAGGGAAGCTTTGATTGTCTGAAATTGTAGTGTGTAGTAGGGTTTACTGTTTTGAGTAGAACAATGAACACAATTGGGCTAGATGTGAATTTCATACTACCATTAGTATTAGAAGCCGTGTTTAGCTTTTGAATTTTGTAAATTTTCTTGTTTTTCCATTCGTGTTAGGCTTTAATTCTGCACAATCTCACTTCCCATATTTAGTTTTGCAAGTATAAAAAAATTGTAAGCTTTGTTTATCTGTGTGTGTTGGTGAAAATAGAAGATTACATCTCACATAGTCATTGAGTGATGGATGAAGATAAATGGTTATGGGGGTGTTGTTTGAAGTTCAATTAAACAAGCCAGTGGTGGGATCACTTAATTGCTAGGCTGTTTCTCTGTTGCAAAACTGGCTCATGAAATGCATGTGTATGGAGAGTAACAAGAGTAATAGGTGTTTGTGACAGACTGACAGAATGAGAAGAATTGAACTTTTACTATATAGAGAGAGCCACTACATTCTATATATTCGGAGAAGGGCTTGAAGCTATTGGTCATAGATTGGAGTGATTGTTGGATATCTTTGTGGTTGATTTTGAATGTTTGCAATGTGAATTTGTTTAATATGTGTGAACTTTTATTTCTCAATTATAAAATATTAATGCAACTCTTGTAAAGGTAAATAATGGAGTCATGCATTGTATATTTATTTTTTAGTACATGTTTGAGAAAACAATTTACTTGTTTCAGTTCACAAACCCTTTCTGTTTGCTTGAAGTGCAGATGGCACAGACGCCTCTTCATGTGGCTGCTGGTTACAACCGAGCGGAGATAGTTAAGTTTATGCTTGATTGGCAAGGACCAGGGAAAGTTGAGTTGGAAGCCAAGAACATGGTAAGTATAAACAGCAAACTACTGAGCAAATTATCCATATGATGGACTCTTCTAAGATAACATTCAAAAATTCCTCGAGGTTGATTTAATTGATCTTATGAATTGACTCACGTGGGTTGACATTTTGGGATCTGCAGTATGGGGAAACTCCATTGCACATGGCAGCAAAGAATGGATGCAATGAAGCTGCAAGGATGCTGCTCGCTCGTGGTGCTTTTGTTGAAGCCAAAGCTAATGTGCATTTTCTTGTCTCTTTATAATAATCATCATTATTGTATATAATTGAGATTGAAAATAAGATTTGGATACCTGTTTTGATTTGAAATTTGTTTATCTCTGTTGTTCATGCAGAATGGAATGACTCCATTGCACCTTGCCGTGTGGTATTCGCTACGGTCTGATGACTGTGCCACCGTGAAAACATTGCTGGAGTATAATGCTGATTGCAGCGCCAAGGACAATGTATTATTGATTTCTATTACTTTAGCGTCTTGCTTGCTCAAATTTACATACTATCAGAATGATAATAGCTGGTTCTTTGAATTACAGGAGGAAAAGACCCCTGCCAATCACCTGTCGCAAGGCCCAGGAAGTCAGAAGTTGCATGAGCTGTTAAATTGGCACCTTGAAGAACAGAGAAAGAAAAGGGCACTTAAAGCATGTGGTGAAACAAAAGCTAAGATGGATGAACTTGAAACTGAGCTGGCAAATATTGTGGGACTGAATGACCTCAAGTTACAGCTAAAGAGATGGGCAAAGGGGATGCTTTTGGATGAGAGACGCAGAGCCCTTGGGATGAAAGTTGGCAGTAGACGCCCACCTCATATGGCCTTCCTTGGTAATCCGGGAACAGGTAAATGTGATCAAAATCACTTATAGCCTTGGGTCACAGTTATTAAATTCCATCAATAGCAAATATTTTACATTGAAACTAGAATAGGACATACTCCCTCCTTCCAAAATAGTTACCCACTGTACTAAATTTGCTTGTCCCAGTTTAAGTGTCCACATCCTTTTTTGACAAGCGAATTAAGCTTGGATTGCCAATATTATCCTCTTGATAAGTTAGATAGTACCACTTGAGTTTCTTACGAGAAAGGCACATAGTGGCACATGAGGGAAAGTGAAACACTTGTAAAATTATTCCTAATATTTACTATAAATCAAATAGGAGATATTCATTCCGAGATGAAAGGAGTGTTATAGTTGTTGAAGGACAACTTTGTTTCTCCTTCTCTTTGAACTGAAATCCTTGGATGCGTCATGGTGATGGTAATGGATTATTGGAATCAGTATATACACTCAAATTTGTGTTGGAAAACAATTTGAAACATTTGAGTTGATTCAAGATCCAAACCACTATACCAAGTCACAAACTATTTTCTTACCATGTAGTAAATTTTTTATAATTATTAATCGGCACTGGTTTGTATTAGTCAGTTCAGTTGACTTGTTGCCATTTTAATTAATTTGTTATTTCGTCCCAGGCTCCCAGCAAAATGCTACCCAAATATTTCAACGAATTTTTTTCTTTTTCTTTTAGCTCATCTCTTGTCTAGTCTATGCCTTAAGTTCTCAAGGATTTCACCTTGGTTCTAATATACTTAAACTAAGCCAAACGAATAATAATAATCTATATCCAATTTTGTCATTTCCTCTGTCGCCATTCATGGTCAGTAGTGTACTAGAACTCTCAATCCGTGCTAGTGTTCTTTCTTGTATCTCGAACTTGAACATATGATATGACTATTTGTTTTTCAATTTATCTAATGATCTGGCCTTGTGATATGACCTTAGTTATGTCACCCTATCTGTATTTGGTTCTTATTGTGTTTCAAGAGCCCTCGGTAATGTCTCCTTAGAGATCTATTTTTCTATTGAAGGAGTTCAAGAGATGTATGAATGTAAACCAGTTCATTGGTTTTGTCACAGTAATTTTTATTGGAACATATTTTGTTGATTTGTTCGCATTGTTATGGATATTGTATCTTTCGTTAGGCTGACTAATAAAGCAAGTGATAATATCTGACCAGGTAAAACTATGATAGCTCGAATTCTTGGGAGGCTACTCCATATGGTGGGAATACTACCTACTGACAAGGTAACAGAAGTACAGCGGACAGATTTAGTTGGGGAATTTGTTGGTCATACCGGTCCAAAGACTAGGAGGAAGGTATGGATTGAAAACACTTTCTACCACAAGTTCTCTCTCCAGGAGATTTTTTGATAAAATAAATGTCAACGCTTATTGCAACAAACTAATATGCTATGCATGAAACAGATTCAAGAAGCTGAGGGAGGAATTCTTTTTGTGGATGAGGCGTATAGACTGATACCTATGCAGAAGTCCGATGACAAGGACTACGGGTTGGAAGCCTTAGAGGAGATCATGTCTGTCATGGACAATGGAAAGATAGTCGTCATTTTTGCTGGCTACGCTGAACCAATGCAGCGTGTTATTACTTCTAATGAAGGCTTTAGCAGAAGGGTTACAAAGTTTTTTCAGTTTAATGACTTCAACGCAGAAGACATTGCCAAGATTCTCCATATCAAAATGGATAATCAAACAGAAGCCAGTTGTTTGTATGGATTTAAGCTACATCCTTCCTGCAGCATTGAGGCGGTTGCAAAACTAATACTGAGTGAAACAACAGAAAAGCAGCGCAAGGATATGAACGGAGGTTTAGTAGATCCTATGTTAGTGAATGCTAGAGAGAGTTTGGACCTCAGGCTCAGCTTCGACTGTGTAGATCCAGAAGAGCTACGCACAATTACCCTGGAGGATTTGGAAGCTGGCCTACGACTTTTGTTGTAATTAGATTGGCTTAGATGGCTAGATTTTAAGCAATAGGAGCTTGTTGTAATCATTCTTTTGGCAGCCTGGTGGGGATAATCTTGAATTCAATTCCCTACATTCGTTGTCGTTGCTGAAGAGCTAGAGAGAATAGGGTTGCAAGTAGGTGGGTTTAATCTTGGAGAACTCATTTTTTTTTTCTTTCTTTTCCCTGTATTTGATTGCCATTTAGAAAGTCTTAATTTTATTTTTGGGTTTTATATTGTACTCAGTATTGATTAGTATCAGCAATAAAATCTTCTTCCAACAAGGGATGCTGTGATTGCAATTGATAGGTGGTTTCTTGATTTTCAACATCTGTGTTTGTGGACCTAAATAACCAGTTATTGGCATTGCATGGTTGGTTCTGGTTCTGTTCATTGTTTACATGTTTGTGGGAGCTAAATAGGCAGTAATTGCATGCTGGTTTTGTTTTCTACTAATACACCAAGTGTAGGGGAAAAAAACAAATTCATTTCCTATTTTTCCAAATATAGAAAAAGTTGTGTACTATGTACATTTTTCGGTCTAAACCATTGGGTTTTTAAGCGGATATGCAAAACTCGCTCTTGACATTTTTAATCCGTTTTATAGAGTAAGTTACAGTTAAAATTTATCTCTCTTCCTTAGATTGTATTGAGCGGGGATCGAAAACAAACATTCTTCTCACTCACACAGTCAGTGCAGTGAATTGTATACTTTACCTGCGAGCAAAATACATAAAATAAAAAATAAAATTACAACACTTGTATGAAAATATCTGGTGGGAAAAGAAACCTGAAAAATGAAAATACATAAATAAAATTACTAAAAATCTTGATATGTGATGTGAGTGGTGTACATAGTTAACGAACCGCAATAGCTATAACCAGAAACAGATTCGTCACAGAAAAGCAAAGCTCCCAAATTTCTGGTTACCCAGAAATTAAATATCTTCTCTCTGCTTAGAGAGACAGATAGAGCAACAATGGTGTCAAGCTCACTCTCGATACTGAGACCCACATCGTCATTTTCTTCAAATTCCATCATAGATCCTCCATCTTCCACAACAGCTTCTCTCAGGCTCAATTCCTTGAAGCCCTCGAAACGGAGCTCAAATTTCCCCTATTTGAAGGTCCTTGGCTCTGCTTCGGGCCAAGCAATTGAAAATGGCTCCGTCGAGCAGTTTCAGACCAATTCAATTGCAGATTTCGTGAGGTTCAGAAGAGGGTCCGATAGAGGCAGCGGGGACTTGCAGACCTCTGTTGTTAGCTACAAGAAGCGGTTTCCGTGGTCTCTGCTCCAACCCTTCTTTCAGGTGCTATCTGATCTATCAGGGTTTGTTTGGTTTCCCCAAATGATTGGATTTTTAGTTTTTACATAACTTTTTTTGTTTCTGGATTTGCAGGTTGATTTGGTTTCCACAATTCACATTGCAGACAAAGAGTAAGTTGGCTTACATGAAATTTTGGTAGATAATGAATTTCCTTGTGCCAATTGACTCACTGGGGTGGCATTGGTTATGATTTGTTGAATTTGTGTTTAACTAGTAGGTGGATACTCTTGTGGTGGTTCAGGGATGGCCTTTTATTTTCTCTTCATAGGAATAGAATCAGTGATAAATTCGTTATGAAATTCAAAGGGTTGAGGATTGTCCAAGAATTTGGGAAGGGTCGGAGTTTTCCTCGAATGGAGTAATATATTGCTGCATACATATCAGAAGAAATCAGTGTTGTTGCATGATGAAACTTGACAAAGCAGTAGTTTGACGTGAATTAACTCTGAATTTGTACATTGGGTTCATATAAAGTATGGTCACTATTAAATATGGTTATGTCTTTTACTATTGTTTTCATTTTTATTGGACCTATGACTAGTTACATAACACATATAACTCAAATTTACCATGTGGACATTGCTCTTACTCTCAAAAGATTTTGTGACACATAAACAGCCATTTACTCACTCAAGTTTAACTTCTCGGAGTTGTTCAAAATCCTGCATGTAGGTACTTTGAAACCCTCCAGAGGGAACTTGAACCATATGATTGTGTTCTTTATGAGATGGTGACTAGTAGGGAGAGTTTAGAGAATAGGAGAAAGCCTGCTGCAATCAGAAGGCTTAAGAGTTCACGCTCACGTGGGTTTAATATTTTGGGGTGCATCCAGCGGCAGATGGCTCGGCTTCTTATGCTTGACTTTCAGCTAGACTGCCTTGACTATGATGGTGCTAATTGGGAGCATGCCGATCTTGATTTTGAGACTTTTGAGCTACTTCAGGTTTTATTCTTATGGACCCTCTGCATAGAATATAGAAATGACTGATTAATTTGATTTGGAGGCTCAAAACTGCTTGAAGGTTATCTAGGACAAGAAGTCATCATTTAATTTCTGGTCCCAAGTCTTTTAGTTAGCTACCAGGTTAGATATACTTAGCTTTTCTACTGACTGGGCCTTTAATTATGGGATTGACATTTTTGCATGCTTTTAGCTATGAACGGTGTCTGTCCTGTTACTTTGACTCATTGTGCTTTTATCATTTAGCTGGGGGATGTTGAAACCAGGTTGTTTTGCTCTTACCCGGTAAAGGAGCCTGTAAAGTTCATTGAGCAACTCAAATACCTGTGGATATTTTCTCACTCTCCCCATCATTGGATACTTGAGTTCTGTCCTCTTGCATTAAACGAATCTTTCTGCGGTATCTATGTTGAGGATAGTGCTGTATTTATAATTTTATACTATCTCAATTCAAGATTTGATGTTCTTGGTCATTCTTTCAGCTTGAAAAGGGTGAGAACCTCTTCACATTTGCAAGAGATATGACTCTTAAATCTACAAAAGCTATAGTGCAGTCTGCATCAGTTCCAGAAGACCTTGATCCTTGGAGATCCAAGCTTCTATGGGCTTCTCGTGTGCTTCCTATGCCACTTGTAGGCCTTCTCATCATTAGTGGTGTTTGTGCGGATGTGGGGAACCAAGCATCAGAATCTCCAGAATTCGAAGCTTTATTTAGATTCGACTTTCCTGGTGCAATGAAAGTCTTCCTTGCTAGGCAACTTACATCTGAGTAAGTGTATGCTATTTTCTTCTGAGTCAGTAAAGTTTCACTTGCTTCGTGAAGTGAAACAAAACGTTACTATTAGACGTTAGTTGTATGCTGAAGGAAACATATGCTTTGTACTAAATTTTTAATGATCAAGTTCTGAGCATATCAATTTTTCGGGAACTCAATACCCATACCGACTTCATTAACTTGTCAATCTTCTGGTGGCCTCTCAAGGATTCTGCAACTAGTTACCTTATTGCGAGAACCACTATAATTTGGAAATACATACCTGAAAGCGCATATTCAGTCGCGATCCTATAATTATGGTCTCACCTAGGAATTTTTACTTTCTAGTAGAATTAAAATGTTCAGTTTGTTTTATATACGAGGGTGAGTCTTGGTGCAATGGTAAGCTTTGCTACCTTGAGGTCATAGTTCAAGTTTGGGAAACAACTTCTCTGTAAAGAAAGGTTAAGGCAATATAAACATGACCATTCTCGAACCCCACAGTAGTGGTAGCCTTGTGCACTGGACCGACCTTTTTAGTTTGTTTTATATTTGATGCAATGTTTCTCTATGGGAACCCTTGCGAAATAGGTAACTAATGTAAAGTGGTGTTTCTGTGTGAAGGTTCTCGCAAGTGACTGCTGATGTGGAGGAGAAATCTGTGATCATTGGTGAGAGGAACAGAGCTGCAACAGAAGCACTTAGAAGATCAATTGAAGAGGGACACAATAAGATTGCCATACTGTATGGAGGCGGCCACATGCCAGACCTGGGAAGGCGGTTGCGAGAAGAGTTTGACTTAGTCCCTTCTGAGATCCAATGGGTAACAGCTTGGTCAATAAGGAACCAAGAACCAGACAGCAGTTCCTTTCCATTTTTAAGGGCAATGGCTGAAGTATCAGGATGGCCATTGAACCGCTACCAGACTACAGGTTTGCTCATTGTTTCTTCAGTTCTGGCATTGGATCTCTGGTTCTGGGAACTTTTTTTCCGCACAACTGTGGACTGGATCTCTCAAGGTGCGTCTGATTTTCTTCAGTATATAGGATAGCGCAAAGGCGAGGTGATTGTGATAATCATATACTGTTTATACTATGTAAATATTGAAGATTGATTCAATGGAACAGTGAATAGTTTGACCAAGTTGAAACTGAAACTGAAATTAATTTGTTACTTAGATATGTTATCATTGTTATGGCTATAGGCAAGTCATTTGTATTGGACACAGAGAACACTGAACCATTGGAAATGTGAAGGCCATGTGGTGAGGTCATAGCCAGGTGAAGAAGATATGTGAAGAGTCCCATTCATTCCCATGGCTCCACAGACATGTGAACTGTCACAAATGTATTGCACCTGAAACTTACTCTCACACTGCCTGATCTTGTTCTTTCCACTCCTTTATCAAGAGAGAGAAACTAGGAGGAATATAAAGATACAATACGCCGACGTCGTAAGACACTCTTTTGTCTAATTGAGCACGCAACAAATGCGGTATCGTTTAGTTATGTTGAAATTGTCATAAGGGATTGATTTGACGGTTAAGTTACAAATGAGATCAATTTGAAATAAAAATAAATTATTTAAGTACAAAATTGAAAAAAATATCAACATTTTGAGTACAAATAGAAACAAAAACTAAATTAGGTACCATTTAAAAAAAATGTATAATTAAGATATGAAAAAGAAACATTCTCCGACATAAAACTATCAAAAGTCCGATAAAGAACCCAGGAAATCTTATTGTGTTGATGAAATTTGATTGAAATGTCATTGCAATTTGAAAAATCAATGGCAAATGGCAAATTATACTTTTGCAAATTTTGTTTTAATCCATGAACTTCAACAATGTCAAGTCATTACAATATTTGCAGTGATTTTCACCATTAAATTAATAAAAAAATCAACAATTATTTTATAAACAGTCGATAAATTGGAGTAATAGAATTTTGAAACTTTTTTTGTGAAGAAAGTTGAGAGGTTTGGCTGATTATATTTTTTCAGTTAGATTGCGTTTTGCTTGTCACTATCATCAAACAAAAGAAAGAGTAAAAAAAAAATGGCATTACAATGAAAATGTGAGAACAAAACTTTTGTGCCAGCAGAATCAAAATGCAGTCAAAAGACTCCATTTTGGTGATATGGGTTCGCTGTCAATGAACTGTGAAAACGCCATTTTTGGACGGATGGTCACGAGAACGTTTGGGCAGCTCAAAAAAGGTTCTAAAGATAAATGGTGGTTCTATTGAATGCTAAAGCCCCTCAAAAGACAAGTATGAACTATTTGGTTATTGACAGTTCAGAAAAAAGCCAAAGTTTTTATTTTTCCAACTATATTGGCTTCTCTTCATCATTCAGAATAAAGAAAAAAAAAAAAAAAAAGGGCAGGTTTTGATCTTCTCTCTTTTGCTTCCTGTAAGTATTGTTTTTCCAACTACAGTAGCTCCCATGAATCTGTGTTTTTATCATATGTATGACATGTTTAGAATTTGAGGAAAGCAATTTTGGAATATTTATTTTCTGGGTTTTGTTCCTTGAAACTTGAGATTTCCCATGTTATGTGTTCATTTGTGTCCTCCTAAAGCATTACAAAACAATGTGCTCTTCATTATTGTTGCTTAAAGATGTGCTAAAAGGATGTGGGTGTTGTTTCTATGAAAAAAAATTGATCCCATTTTTAGGGCAAAACCTCCTCCTACCCTAAATCCACATGTGCCATGTTCAATTATTGAGTTTCATATTGATTGAGTATACACTACTGTAATAAGATGAAGCCTTCATTCATTTGATATCAGAGCTCCTTTTGTTTGATTATTTATGTACAATGTAGACAAATTTTAGGTTTTTACAGAGGATACTGAACTGTTGGTCACCATTAAGTCAGATAAGACCTCAATTGGTTGAAGAAGGAGACAAATCTGATGATGGCTCATTTGGTTGAAGAAAGAAATAGTTGGTATCTGTTCTTGGCTGGTTCGTGCTCTTGTTGTTTTCAAGGATTCCTATAAACCTTAGTGTTTGTTGCTTCATGTATCAAAGCTTTTTCTTTTCCCATTTCATTCATTATTTTTCTTTTTGTGCGGTCACAGCCTCATGAAGGGATAGTATTCAAGAGAGTTTTTGAGATTCACAATGGCCATCTGATAACGGGTAAGCCTTCTAAATCGCAAGTTGTTTCTTCTATTCCTAGGGATTCATGAATCATATCTGCAAGTACGATTGAATTGCACTCTTTCATGTTATAGTTTCTTGATTCGGTTATCTGTTGTTCTGGGCACTGATTTTATATATTGAAAGGTGGATCAAAACACAAAACACTACAAGTTCGTCCACAGATATTGCTAGAACTAGGCTCAAAAACTCGAAGATGACTCATCCTTTCACTGCAAAGATTATCATTTTGTTATGTCCACCATCAATGGGAATCATCTTATCATGTTCTTATTTTTGCTGGGGTCCATAAGACGTGTCGTCTAGTTCTAGTTTTAACATGTCACCTAAAAAAGCCGGTTTATCATTATGTTTGCCATGTCATGGAAGAGGGTTCCAGTTGTTCCATTGTTTTTGCCTTTCTAGTGAACTGATGGGGTATTTCTCCACCAAATCATGGTAGCTAGAGCTAGAGAAGTTTGGATAAGATCAGAGATTAGAAGAACCTGCTATATTTTATTAGGCAGTCCACGTTTAGAATGATAAAATATACGTAGTCGTTGCCTTGTATTATGGAGTTGCTGCCGAATCTATAATTAGCATCAGACAATAACCATTAATCATATCATACGCAAACCGTACCAAGTCTAAATTGAATTCAGGAAAAAGATAACGTAGGACCCTGGATTTTTAGTATTTTTTGCATAAACATAGTCAGAGGCGTGTGCCATAAAGCCAACTTTGGACCCAGCAGCTTTTTTTAAAGTAAAGATTGGTACATTCCAGCAAATATTCCATTCATCCGAATCTCTGCATTCCAGAGATGAATTCGAGAAATGGGTTATTTACAGACTCGTTTTTAACCCTGCCATTGCTGTAATTGAAACATGTTTAATGCTATTAATTACAGAATCACATTGAATTGTATGTATGTTCTGAATTTAGACTGGTCTGGATTAAAATCAACAGCACATATTTGGATATTCATTAACTTCTTTTATTCAAATGTGGAGCCTAGTTGACTACTTTGAGCAAATACACCTCCCCCACCAAATAATTGTGCTTACATAATCCTTCACACATAGCTCTGTTGTTGACAAATACTCTGCAACCACCATCCCCATTTTACATGTGCTCGTATATTTTAATCTGTCCCTACTCGCAGGATGTGGAAGGATGTAGGTGGCCCTGGCGTGATATTGCGAATTTGAAGAGAGTCGTCACATAGATAGAAAGCACGATATTTGTTTTCCTTTGTGTATCCCGTCTTTTTCCACACCATGAAAGCTCAAGATCCGAACAAGGACCATTTCTACGAGCCACTTCCCGGGTCTGGTCATGAAGTTGAGCCCTTGGAGGGTGCTTCTGTGCACAAATTGGGTTCCACCAACAAATATGTCCTCGCTGGTGCTATTTTGGCTTCCACAAACTCTATCCTGCTAGGCTATGGTGAGTTTGAATTCTATTCCTTTCTTTTCAATTGAGAACAAATCCGATTATCCGAACATTACTGATCCTTGTTCTGTTTCTGTGTGCAGATATTGGAGTGATGAGTGGGGTTGTGCTTTGCATCAAAGACGACTTTCGGATCACATCAACCCAAGTCGAGATCTTGGTGGGTTCTCTAAATGTATGTTCTCTGATCGGGTCTCTTGCTTCGGGTAAAACTTCTGATTCTATCGGTAGGCGTTACACCATAGTTTTAGCTGCAGCCACATTTCTGATAGGTGCTCTGCTAATGGGGTGTGCACCATCCTACTCCTTCCTGATGGCCGGAAGAGTAATTGCCGGCATTGGAGTCGGCTACTCCCTCATGATCGGCCCTGTCTATAACGCCGAGCTCTCCCCAGCCAAATCCCGAGGCTTCCTCACATCCCTCCCCGAAGTCTTCATCAATGTGGGAATCTTACTCGGGTACATATCAAACTACGTCTTCTCGAGCTGGAGGGTAATGCTGGGCGTGGCAGCATTTCCGGCCATTTTTGTTGCTCTAGGTGTCATAGCAATGCCGGAGTCGCCTAGGTGGCTCGTCATGAAAGGCCGGATAGAGGAGGCGAAGAGGGTGTTGATCAAGATTTCGGATAGTGAAGGAGAGGCTATGCTGAGGCTCGCGGAGATGAGAAAGGCCGGTTCAGTCTCCGGCTCAGCGAGTCAAGGCCGAGGAGTGTGGAAGGAGCTACTGATAAGACCATCACCATCTATACGTCGCATCCTCATCGCCGCCATTGGAATCAACTTCTTCATGCAAGCTTCAGGAAACGACGCCGTTGTCTACTACAGCCCGGAAGTGTTCAAGGACGCGGGAATTCAGGACCGGAAACAGCTCGTCGGCGTGACGGTCATCATGGGAATCGCCAAAACCTTCTTTGTTGTCGTGTCTGCCGTTTTCTTGGACCGGTTCGGGAGGCGTCCCCTGCTGCTTCTCGGCTCGGTGGGGATGGCTGTTTCTTTAGCCGGGCTCGGGCTCGGGTCGAGGTTTCTTGACCGGTCGGAGAGCACGCCGGGATGGGCCGTAGCGCTGTGCGTGGTGGCGGTTTGTGCGGACGTGTCGTTTTTTTCAATTGGGTTGGGGCCGATCGCGTGGGTGTACTCGTCGGAGATATTTCCGACGAGGCTGAGGGCTCAGGGATCGAGCCTGGCGGTGTCGGTGAACAGGGTGGTGAGCGGGGCGGTGGCGATGACGTTTTTGAGCGTGTCTCAGGCGATAACGTTTGGTGGGATGTTTTTTGTGCTGTCGGGAGTGATGGTTGCCGGTACAATTTTCTTTTACTTGTTTTTGCCGGAAACGAAAGGCAAGAATTTAGAGGAAATCGAGTCTCTGTTTGAGGATTGAAGTGGAGGATCGTGAAATCGTTTGCTATCTTCATGAATACAGATTACAGTCAATGATAGATTTAGGATTGTAATGATATGGATGGTTTTGGTGGTGAAATGGAGTTCGATGTACGGAGTGAGATGGTGCTATATAATGTACATTTCCTTACCAAACTATAAAGTGACAATCATTGATTGGTTTCTATTTGTACGTCATGGTTAGGGGCGTTTAGAAAAACTGAGAATCCGTCGCAATGTCAATTAAAATTGTATCTGCGTCATCAAAAGAAAACATCTAAGGCTATACTGCTTACTCCACGCCTCCACGGTCGATCCCATCCCAACCCGCATATCGAATAGGTGGCTCATGAGTTCACTAACTTCAACTTATAGATAACTCATCTGCTCACCAGATTCAAACACAATATTAGATTTGGACTACTTGATCAACCTTTTTTTTTTTAAAGTGAAGTGACTCATTGTTAATGATTTTCTTTGCCCTTAGTTTTGGATGACTTCCCTTCTATAATTTGTATTTTATAAAACTCCATTTATACAAAAAAAAAAAATGCAAATTTATTCAAATTTAAAATTAGTTCGGATGATTTAATTAGGTTTGGACAAAGATTGTATGTATTAGGCGTGTTTGTGTATAATTCGGCAAATCCCTCGCAACCTGCAATTCACAAACCGTTCAAAAATGCGATACTAACTCCAGCCCACAACGGACGGGTTGATTTGCCTAGTTTCATAAACGGGCTGGTAATCCACCCACGAACACAACTAGTCTTGGCTAACGTTTGCTGGTTATATGGTTTTAGTATTGAATGAGAGGCGGTCCATTTTGTTGTTGGGCTTTGCTCAGATGGTCTTATGCTTACTGGGGCTGGGCCTATGTTCCAGAGTTCTGGAGCACTCGGCTGGAAAGCCCATTTATGGAATTACATATACATTTTACATGATACATTACTTTGTTTACAATACAATAAAATATACTTTCACACTTTTAAAATAAGTGTAATACTTTTATTTGTAAAAAAATTAAGAAACATTTTGTTAGTATGCTGTGTATTTCTTCTTCTATCATCATCTCGCACATAAAATAAGACATATTTTGAAACATAGTAAGTATTCGTAAGTGAAACATGATACAGAGTATTTATTTTGAAACTGAGTAAGTGCCTAAGTGACGTCTTTTTTTTAGAGTTCTTGAACAGAATTAATGTGAGACAGTACAGAGAATATATTGTACAGAAAAACGGATGACAATATAAATGCAGGATATGACGTCATCTGATTCACGTGTAATCTTCTACTAATAGACCTATTAACGGAAAAGATTATGCATCCTCATCACCCATTTTATTTGAAATGGACTGACAAATTCTGATGGTGAGATCTAGCAAATTATTTAAAATGACCTACTTTTCCCAACTCATTTTAATCATACTACTATATATGAATTATGAAATGATTATTTGAAAGAAAATAGTAATATATATTTGAATAAGTGTTGGTGACAGTCTGAGCATGCATGCATGCATGCATGCATCATCACCAAATTCATTGACCTTTAGTGTCTTGGAGATATGGATGTTGCCATTTTGTTCTAAAATTGAGTGCTCAAAATCACAAACTAAGATGCATTAATGAAGAAGATGGTTAATGACTGAGTTACAAAACCAGTTTTGTACAAAGCAAATTGTCTGTTGCTAGCTCCATGAGGATCAATTGACTCTCCTAATATTCACAAACTGCAAAAGACAAAGCTCATGCACATGATGATCAATATTGAAACCCAAAAGTCATGCATATATATTAACCATCATATTCATGGCTAAACATCAATAAATTAATAAGTAAAATTAAAGATTTGCAGAAATCTATGCATGGTGATGGTTTCTTGATTGTCACAGACCCAAAGACTACTCAACTTGAAAAGCTGAATCCAACTTACCCAAAACTGTCTGTTTGCTTTGTGGTGGGGTTATTTGGATCCAAGAGCCCATCTTCATGTGTTGTTTTGCTATTGGAACCTTCTAAGACTTTGAGATGCTCCTTCAACGTCAGTATTCATGGATCGTATTGAAAGTTTAGTATTATGTTAAGCATATCAACTCAAATTTGACTTGTTTAAAAAACAGATTGAATAACACGACATACTACAAAAATTCTAGCCAAAATAAGTTGTAGTTGGGCATAGAAATAGTGTTCAGTGGGCTTACACGGATAAAGCCTAACTATGGTGAAAAATTAGACTCTTATTCTTTCGGCAACAACTTTTTTGTCGCAAAAAAACTATGCTTCCGTGACAAACATCTTCTTGTCGTGCAGTTAGAGACTTCCGGTGACAAAATATGGGTTAGAGTGACAGAATGTGTTGTCGCGGAAAATGAATTTTCTTGTACTAACTCTAGCACGGTCCGTTTACAAGCGGGTTGACACAACACGACTTAGCTAAACAAACGGGTTCAAAACTACCCTACATGATCGTTATTTGACCCAATTAACTCATTTGGGTCAATTTGACCCGATATGTTTAGAAAACAACATTTTTATTGTTAGATATATAGGTGGGTCGATAAACGGTTCATATATATTGTGTTCGTGTCGTGTCACGGTTATGACCCGAGATAGTGTGCCCTAATCTTGAGATTTATAATATTTATTGTGAGGTGTGAAGTCTAAGACTCAAGGTTCTTGGTGTGTCCAAAAAGCTTTGGAGAGCTCTTGAATCCATTGTCTTTAAAGCAGTGTACAAGGTGGAAGCAGACATGAGAGTATTGACAAAGATGGTGATATTAAAATAGTAAAAACCAGTTATGGCATAAAATATGGATAAAGGTGGCAATGTGTGTGTGTGTTGTATAAGCCATTGTCTCATACTCACATTTCAAAACCAAATCCTCAAATAACATTATTCAATTCAAATATGTACCTGTTTTTGTGTGTGGTCTCTGTGTTTTTTTTCTTCATTTGGTGGCTTTTTCCTTTTGATTCTATCTTTCCTTTTTCTTGCAAATCAAGGCTTCACAATAGGTTTATGAGATCAATAATTCACTGATATAAAGTCAACAACAATAAGTAATGTCACAAAATTTAGCAGTCTATTATGGCCTTATGCAACAATATTAATAATAGAGAGGGTTTTTCAAGTTTTTATTTATTTATTTATAGATAATATTTGAAATTAGATATATTTGTTTTGTTTTTATTTATTTATGTATATAGAGACATGGAATAGTAGGTGGATAAATATTGATATAAACAAGGAAATGAGCAAGCAA
>JAYMTH010000242.1:0-24538 GCA_036897465.1 Pelargonium australe
CCATCCCTTGCACCCATTCCCGCACCACCACCATCATCACCACCTCCACCACCACCGCTGTTGCAACCAACATGTAAGCCCTAGATTTGCTCATCTTCCTCATTTCCAAAACCCTGTGCCTGTTGCTTCCGTACCGTCCCCGAAAGATTCCAACTTGCAGACTTCTGTTCTCGATTCCGGCACTCTGTATGTTTGCCCCATCTCTCTTCCTTCCCTTCTCCTCAATTTCATTACTCAATTCTCATTATCCATCAAAAATTCAAATTTTATTAGGTGTGATAAGTTGGAATTCGCACTGGGTTCATTTAATTTTTTGGGATTTCTTAAGAATGGGGTTTGACATGTAATTGGTGTCTTTCAGCTGATGCTGTGATTAGCAGAATGTGATTTGACCATTGAGAATAGGTTTGGATTGATTTGGCTATACACTTTCAGCATAAATGTTAGTATTTGGAGACTCAGCTTGCAATTTCAACTTAAATTGTTTGCAAATTGGAATGATGGGTTTTCAACCAAATGGTTAACTAGTTATTAGTGGATGAAAGACAAATAGTATGAAAGTTATATGCTCTAACTAGTTCCATATTAAGTAGAATTGAGGTGTTCATGTGTTTATGAAATTTCTGAGAAATTTAATTATGTTGCCATGAGTTCACCAGTGTGTTTTCGCTAAATGAGGCTTTGACTAACGCCACTTATGTCTATTCTTCTCTTAAAGTTTAATATAAACCCGATAATTTTTTATGATATGAAGCCATTTTTATTGGCTTCTGCTTGTTATTAGTTTAAGTTTCTCTAGGAATCACACAAGCATACGTATTTGCATGGTGATTCATCCATCAACATCATACAAGTTCAATTTATGTTGTTCTTGCATCTTAATGATACCGAAGCTTATATGATATGATATAAGTTTCACTTTAAATTATTGGTTATCATTTCTATATAGCCAAAGTGGTAATACTAGCTTCCTTGAGCTCATGGTATTGGTTCACTCATTCTCGAGTCCATACTTCATACATATATGTATGATACATCCTCTATTCTATTTTTTTAGACCTTTTTGGCTGAATAGACACGACTATTTCAGAACAGTTTGCATTCCATCTCATAAAATTCAAATGTTCTTATCCATTATTGTGGATGATAAACAGGGTTTATCAAGAGCATGAACGTGATGAATTCGAAGAAGAAGAAGAGAATGATGAGCCAATTTTTGTTCTAACCGATGAGTGGAAGGAGTTTTTTGCGAAATCTGAAGCTAAAAGGAAGTTAGGTAGTATATTCTCTCTCTACTTTTCTCTGCTGTCCATGTTACTATGCCTGGAAATGTATTTTCTGATCATCCAGGCTGGTGTTTTACAGAGAAGAAGCAGGCTAAGAAAAAGGGAAAAGCCTAAATTTAGGAACTTTCACATGGAACAGTTATGAACCGTGCAATCTTCAAGCAATTGAGGTACATCGAATTCATTCTTCATGTAAAGAATGCTCGAGTGAGTAATCAATGGCTTTTCTTCTATATTAGATTCTTTCATGTTTTCAGTTACAATCTAATCCAAATCTGGTAAATGTGTCTTACTTTGGAGTCATATAGCATGTTTCAAGTTCTCTGATATTGATGCATCTTTCATTGACTAGAATGGAATGGGTTTGTTTTATTGATATCCTTTGTATACATCATAATGTAACTTAATAGTTAAATCATACACGATCCAGCTCGTGACAAGTTTTGACTCAGGCATCATGTATATGGTTATAATCTTAATGTATATATAGAGTTAAAAGAATCTCAGCCAATCCATTAGTGGCTGAGTCTCAGCCAGAGTATTCTTGGCCATTGGATCTTTCTAATCAAATCCTAACCATTAAAAAAATTTGACCCAATTTATAACATTAATTAGCTTTCAAACACTTCCCACTCACCTAAAATCTCACAATACAAATTTAACCCAATCTTTATCCTCTAATTTATGCTTCCAGAATGTTCATGCTCTTCTTCTTCCTGTTCACTTGGTCTCTTAAAGAGCAAACTTGCAGATATGGTGACCGGCGTTAACAACCAACAGTGAACACCCAAATAGCTCGTTGGATCTGGTTTCCACCAAAACTACAAGAGAAAATATGGCTAAATAATTTTTTTTATTATTTTTATAAAAAGCAATGAATCCAGACCCAAACAGAGCAGCAAAATTTCCCGTTGTGGTTGAGCTTAACGGAGAGGCAGGAGAGCCTATGGCGGACAACGACGATTCAGGATCCGAACGTGGATGACTATACCGGAATAGTTCAACACTTGCTTTCCATCGCCGATTCGGATGTTGAAGATTACGATAGCAAATAGTGATTTTAATCTCTCTATTTGTACTATTTAGATCCAAATGTTTATACATCTGTGTTGAAAATTGCCATGTTTTTTTTGTTGCCTTTCTTTGAATTTTCCGGTGCTTGATTGAAAAAAGAAGCAGAAAAGATAAACCAATGAATGAAAACCGAAGTATTTGAAAACATGGGTTAGTTATTATGATCTAAAATATTAATTGGATTTGTTTGAATTTATTAATTGGATTAGTTACTGTGTTGTTACTGCATGATAAAATATTGTGTGGGTAAATTAGAGTAAGTGGCTTACTCTCAGCCAAAATAAAATTGGCTGAGATTCCTGAACATCAATGTCTTGAAAATATGGATATATGGTACTTCCAAAGGAAGCCTATGCTATGGCTAAGGACATTGTTACATTAGATCATGGCATTTGCCTCACTGGGCTGTGACAGCCTTTTGAGTAATTGCTGAAACTCAGAAACAAGCCCAACAGCCTGAAACACCAGGACCACGAATTTCAATGGTCTAGGCCCTACACATTACCTTGCACTACAATGTGATAAATGCTCATTTACACCCAGAAACTCAGAAAGGCCAATGCCAAACCCAACCAGAAGAGAGAAAAGAAACTTCAATTGCAAAAGCAAAATCTGCCAAAAAAACACATTACCAAACATATAGCAATTGCAGAATGCTCTCTTTATAAAAAAAATATATTTGGTTTACAACAAATGGAGCTTACTAATCTTAGTTGCAGGCTAGCTTATGACAAAATAGGAACATGTAAATGAAGAATTTTGAGATGGTGAGTGTTTACTCAAGAGAACTTGTAGAGTGAGTCATGAGATGATGAAGTAGTTCAGAAGGAAGACAACCCTGCAATGTGTCTAAACTTCTCATAAGTGACCCAGAACACGAATTGCCAAGGACCAAGCCTTGCCCATGTCGGAAAGAATCCCTTCCACAATGCTCCTAATCCTTCCATTTTAACACTCTTGATAAGACAATCGTAAGAGTTCTTGTACATAATCTTACCTTCCTTGTTCGCCGCCTGATTCATCATTCTTGTCTTCACCACATCAGCTGGACAACTCAAAGCTGTTGCTGAAAGGCCTGACATGATGGACGCTAATGTGTGGGCAAAAATGTTATCGTCTGATAAATGATGTTCAATGACAAATCGTTTTGCATGATCATAACAGGCTAACTCTCCCATGTTCACTAAGAACGCTCTTTGGACATTCGGGAAAACTCCTTTCCAAAGTCCTCCGAAGCCTTCTGCACACACAATCTTGGTTAAAGCATCAAATGGCCCAGAGTACCTAGGCTGAAGACCTTGGCTTATCAAACGACCGTCTGCTTGCATCCTCACCTTAACAAGATCAGCAGGGCTTGCCACTACCTGCACTACTTAGAGCAAACAAACAAGTATAGTTACTTTCAATAACATGTGAAATCAATGAAAAAAAACATCATTTTAAATCACATCCCTTGAGAGTTTCAACAACCATATTCCATGTTTGTAGCAGCTATATATGCTCCATGAATTCAATCAAATAACACCATCATTTAACAACAACAACAACAACAACATAGAATTTCATTCCTTGTTTGGTTTTACATACAAAGCCAAGAATAATATAGTGGACACAGGATTCAGCTGCACAAACCAAGCATGTTCATTCTTGAATTGTAAGTTTGTAACAATATTTAGTTGGAGTTCATTATGATCCATGAGTTTATCATAGACAGCACACAAATCCACCGCCATTTTTTTTTTTTTTTGAAGAACTAAGCTATTTCAAGCACAATGTAGTGTATGCATCCAAAAGCTATAGCAAAGCTTTGTAATTTTACTTGTCAATTGATAATTACAGACAAAAAAATTAAAAACCCACATTTTATTTTACCCAAATAAAGGCCATTACCTGAGCAATCACGCCAGAGAATCCACCAACTGCGGCCTTCCCGGCGAGAGAAAGAGACCCACCACCACCGTCACCACAAAACACAGTTCTCAAGTGCTCGTACCCGACGATTCTGATAGGGGTGTAAAAGAGGTGCCTCAGAATCGCCGGAGACAATCCCTTGTAGAGCCCACGAGGGCCTTGTTCGCGAACGACCTCGGAGACAACCCGGAAAGCGTTGGTGGGGCGGGTCGCGGCCCGCGACTCGCCGTGGAGCTGAAGCCTCGTCTTGGTCAGATCTATGGGGAAGGTCGTCGTCTCCGCCACCATGGCTGAGAGCGAAGTCAGCGCGATTTTGGTGCGGGCCTGAGTTCGCTCAGCTCCGCGCTCCATGGACGTGAACCTTACTACGCAGACCGGAGACACTGATTGTTGAAGAAGAAAGAGGCCCAACTAACGGCGTCGTTTCCTACCTTTTTGTTTGTTCAAAACTTAAAAACGACTGTCGTTTTCAAGTGCAAGCTGCTGCCTTTTCGAGATACTGGTGTACCCAAAAGCTCCAGTGGCGGCAACGCTAGGTTTGATTTTCACAGCTGAGCTTAGGGCTTGTTCTGAGTCCGCCATGGAAGAATCAGCATCTTCAATTTGGGACTTCAGTCTCTTGGAGACGCTGAGCGACGATTCCATCCAAGAAATTCTCGAGGGCTACAATGGCTTCTGCGCCACCACCGAAGCACTCCTCAGCGGCGCCGGTGACCTCTCCGTCGGTTCCGAATTCGTCTCTTACGTCCACACTCTCTGCAAGCACGGTCTCGACTCTCTCGTTCGCGACCACTTCCTTCGCTCCCTAGAGGTGTCAAAATGGAAATGTTATTCTGAATACTAAGTAGCTTGAACTTTTTTTTTTTAAGATTTGGTATATACTATCTTTATGTTACTAATTGGATGGTTAATTTGCATAAATTCACTTGTGTCCTCGCTGGTGTGTTGTTTCTCTGACAGGAGACCTTTGAGAGAAATGGGGCATCTAAGTTTTGGCAGCATTTTGAAGCTTACAGCAGTTTTGCTGCTCCAGGGGCGAGCAATGAATCCGATGTATATGCCATTGTGGCACTCTAAATTGTCTTGTTTGTTACATTTACTGTTAAAATGCTGATCATGTTGGAGCCATTTGTTTGTTTTTTATATGCAGATTCAAGATGATGAGGTTCAGGAAGTGTTGTGTAAGGCTTTGGAAGGGATATCTTTGGAGAAACAATACCAGGAGAAGTGCTTGTTAATGCTGGTTCATGCTTTGCAGTCGTACAAGGATTGCATTTCGGATGTAGAAAGAACCCATCTTTCCGCAAAGTATCAAGTAATGGTGTCTTCAGTTCTTATGTCCAGTCTTCCTCGACATTTTCCTGGTATATCTGCTTTGTCTACTTGAAATGTATTATCTCTTTGTCTAATAATGCAAAGTAGTGCTTTGGTCTTTTTTATGTATGCATCCCTAATCAATCAATTGAAATCCCATCTATCAATGTATTACAATGTTGTCCATGTTCATTTCTACCTTTTCATTTTCCCCATCTTGTTTGATTCACAGTTTAATAAAACAAGGTTTTGATAGTTAGTTTAATCGCCAAGTTTGTTCTATGATGTTCTTAGAGATACTCCACTGGTATTTTAAGGGACGACTAGAGGAGTTAAGTACAATGATGGCTGGAGAGTTTAATGATGATGGTGACTTTCAAGGTAAAGATGATATGGATTTAGATGATAAAGGTAAAACCTCCAACAGAACTGGTGAAATGGATATTGATGATTCCTGTCACCATGGGAAGTTTTCAGAGAACAGTAAACTGGTCCGAAACATTGGGAAGGTTGTTCGTGATCTTAGAAGTCTTGGATTTACCTCTATGACAGAAGATGCGTATGCTTCTGCTATCTTCTTGCTATTGAAGGTGAGTAAGCATCTCATTTTGCTGCATTGATCAGCTAACCAAATCCACTTTTCTGTGGTTCTGTCTATATGAATAGGCAATAATAGCTTCTATATGCCAGGCTAGAAAGTGCTGGATATCTTCATAGCTTCCAAATCGTAGGCCACCTATTACTTGTTTATATTTTATCTTTAGGCCACATCATAAATTTCTTTCTGAATGGTAGGCTCAAGTTCATGAGATGGCTGGCGATGATTACAGAAGTTCAGTTTTGGAGTCCATTAAAGGGTGGATTCAGGTTGTTTTTGTCACTCCAGTTACTTCATAACATAAGCATATTCATTGCACTAAAGGGTGGACTAGCTACCTGTATTTTAAATTTCTATGTCCTGGATATCCGTTTGTTGTTCGATCTATTATTCCAGTTTTCTCATACAGCTTCTCCTTAATAGCTTTGTCATGTTTATAGTCTTTGATCCTTCCTTACACTTTGAGATATTTCGTGCAGGCTGTGCCTCTGCAGTTCTTGCATGCTCTTCTTGCTTATCTTGGTGATTCAGTCAGTTATGACAGTCCTTCATCTGGTCTGAAATCACCCTTGGCTTCATACCCATCTTCATGCTATCCTGGGATAGATACCCCCTCCGAAGGACTTGTTAGATGGAAGCTGCGACTAGAGTATTTTGCATACGAGACCTTGCAGGATCTAAGAATAGCTAAACTATTTGAAATTATTGTGGACTATCCTGACAGGTTCTTTTAACTTCCCCTCCCCCTTCTGATTCTTATTATAAAATATAAATGCTAAACTGTAATGGTTTTGGACTTTTAGTTGTTGTGAAGTAGCATTACAAAATTAAATATTCAAGTCAATTTGTTGTTGTTCTGCTTCATGGTGTAGTTGGGTGTTTCTTAACATGATTTGTATTTTGATAATAAGTTGATAGGTTGGAGAGGTGGTTAGTCTCTGGTTGTTTGTCGTTTCCTTATTTCTATAGTATGTATCATTGAGTAGGGGAACTCTCAGCTGATCTGTCAAAATTTGTATGATCTATGTACTTAATGTATTAATTTGAACTAACATATACAACAGGAATACAATCTGAGTAAGCTACCATTCCTGCTATGATATTCTTGAATTTTGGAGTGTGTCTCTGGGTTATTACTGTTATTTTTCCCCCATATAAAATGACTAAAGAAAAATGGAAATGTGTTAGCTGCAAGGGTTTTATTATATATGCATTTTTCTGAGTCCATTTCAGAACTAGCTGGCTTATTGAAGATGTTATTGTGTGTATTCTGAATTGATGGCTTATCTTATGAATATTGCAGTTCTCCAACAATTGAAGACTTAAAACAGTGTCTTGAATATACCGGACAGCATTCTAAGCTGGTTGAATCATTTATCTCTGCCCTACAATACCGCTTGCTCACTGCAGGTGCCTCGACCAATGACATACTGCATCAATATGTTTCTACCATTAAAGCACTCCGTACAATAGACCTAGCAGGTGTCTTTCTTGAAGCTGTTGGTGAACCGATAAGGGACTATTTAAGGGGAAGGAAAGATACCATAAAATGCATTGTAACTATGCTTACCGGTGGGACTGGTGGGAATCCAAGTGGATCTGGAACTACTGGGGATAGCCTTCTTGAAGAGCTAAACAGAGATGAAGAAGGTCAAGAGAACACCGGTGTAGATGATGATATCAACACCGACGACAGGCAAGCTTGGATCAATGCTGCACGGTATGCGCATGCATATGGATAAAGTAATTTTGTTTATTGTAATATATAGGCAACTTGATTTAGTAGTATATCTTTCAGCATTCCTTATTGCACTTTTGGCATATTTCATTAAACTAGTTATTCCTCTCAGCTGGGAGCCTGACCCTGTCGAAGCTGACCCATCGAAAGATGGCAGGAACCGAAGGAAAGTTGACATTCTTGGAATGATTGTGGGCATCATTGGTTCTAAAGATCAACTAGTTAATGAATATCGTGTTATGCTGGCTGAAAAGCTTCTCAACAAATCAGATTATGACATTGATTCTGAGATACGCACTTTAGAACTTCTCAAGGCAGGTGTAATAATAAAGTTGTGGTCTCTATTCATTAGTGGGATGAAGTTAATAGTTGGAGGTCTAGTTTTCTTGTTGTGTTTAAATGGTTTGTTGTGATATTCATTTTAGTGTTTTCATTTTCCAGATACATTTCGGAGAAAGCAGCATGCAGAGGTGTGAAATTATGCTCAATGATCTTATTGATTCCAAGAGGACAAATACCAATATTAAGAAAGGAATCACTCAGCCGACTCAAACAGGTCCCAAATCTTTCAAGTTTTTAGCCAACTCATACTCTATATTATTTTTATTTTTTTTTCTCGTTGGGAATAGTTTTTAGATAACTTAAGTTGCAATTGTTTCTTCTTAGGTGATAACTCGGAAGATTCAGCACTGTCTCTGGATATTCTTAATTCTACAATTATATCTTCAAATTTCTGGCCACCTATCCAGGTGAGGCAACCTTGACCTTCATGAATATTAATCTTTTCAATATATATAATGGGAAACAGACAACGAAACCATTAAATGTTGTGTCAAACTATCATATTGTTCAGTCAAAGATGAGTATTTATTTACATTTCTCTGTACTTTTTACTATCACGTTTTATGTTATTGAATAACTTAGACATGTTGTGGTTCATTTTTGCATTTATTTGTCAGTTGCTGGAGAGGAAAGTTTCAGTTGATTTTGTACTTCTGCATATTAGTGCAACTTCCGAAAGTTTCAAAAACACTTTGTTATATTATGATTTTTCCCAAGGACATTATATTATATTATTCAATTAAAAAACAATAATGGATATCTTTCAACTCTTGACTAAAGTACGTTCAGACCTGTGTCTATGGTACTTGTTTTTCTTCATTTCCTCTCCAGTTCCAATATTTTTAAATTTTGAACAATTTCTTAGCTATAATTAATCATTTTTTTCTGCACTGCACTAACCTTGTAAGTTAAATTACAGGAAGAGGTCTTTAACATACCTGAGCCTGTTGACCAGCTTCTTTCTGATTATGCAAAGAGATTTCACGAAATCAAGACCCCTCGGAAGCTACAATGGAAGAAAAATCTTGGTATGGTTAAGGTTAGTCATTTAAATTTGGTGCAATGCCCTTTGTCTGGACATGAATGGTTACAAATGTTTGGTTTCTTGTATCCTAATTTTGAAGCATGTATAGACCAGTGTATGCCTATTTATTTGCCTGTTGGTTGTGAAATTAACTAATGCAATGGCTGATGTGATGTTCTAGTTGGAATTACAATTTGAAGACAGAGAATTGCAGTTCAGTGTGGCTCCTATACATGCAGCAATTATTATGCAATTTCAAGATCAAACAAGGTAACCTCAGGAATGATTCAGTTCGTAATGTGTTTGTCTATATTGGAATGGTGATCTAAAGTTTGGATGAATTTTTAGTTGGACATCAAAGAACCTTGCTGGTGTTATTGGGGTACCCATGGATATACTTAATCGGAGGATAAACTTTTGGATAAGCAAGGTTGGTCGACAAATCCCTTTTGATTTTAATGTTGTTTACTTGTACCCTCTCTTTTTAGCAATATTTGTCGCCTTGGTAAGTTAAATGTTTCTCCTCCATTGCCTCCTTTCATATGGGAGTTTTTTTTTTTTTTTTTTGAAATACTAGTATTTTCTTTTATGATAAATCATTTTGTGCTCACTAGAAACATGTTGCCCTAAGCACAACCAATTTTAGCAATTCATTTTAGTCTACGAGCTTATTCTTTAGGGCCGCGTGGTACATCCTTCAGTCTTTTGGCACAACACTTTAATTCAAATGGATTATTTTGAGATTTCTCCTTGTTATCTAGCTAAACGTTTTTCTTGTTCTGTTGAAACTTCCAAAGGAGAATGAGGATGAGCTTTTTGTCTTGTACTTGAGCTTTAGACAAGAGTGTATAAAGTTTGGTGTTTTCTTCTGTGATACAGAATCTTCTTAATTTTTGCCTGCATTTTGTACTCAGGGCATAATTGCAGAATCGTTAGGGGCAGACGCCAATGACAATGTATTTACCTTAGTGGAAAGCATTGGAGAAGCTGGTAAGAATGGTGGTAATAGCGGGAGTGAGGAGCTTCTAGTGGGTGATGAAGAGGTAGAAACATCTGTTGCCTCTGTTGAGGATCAACTACTCAAAGAAATGACTGTTTACGAGGTATGTGATATGCAAATGCTCGGTAACAAACTCCATGCTTACGTTATTAGCCACAGGTACACTGATTCATCATTTGCTTAGGATATTGTTGCACTCTTCATTTCGAACATGAGGCCTTATTTTGCAGGTTTACAGAATGGCCCTACCTGTTATTTATGGGGCTCTGATGTCTTCATATCTATATTATGGCAAATGTTTGAATGATTTTTAGCTGCAACTCTACTGTTATCTTTCTTCATTTTTCTTCTGCCATCCCTGACATATGCATGATCTTAATCTGTGTGATTTTGTGCCCATTCCATTTCTAAATTGATATATTTGTTCTTTTTTGTAGAAATTTATCATGGGGATGCTAACTAATTTTGGTAGCATGGCATTAGATCGAATACATAATACTTTAAAGGTAACATTGATTGTTGGCTTGGAATTTTGATCTAAAACCCGCATAACATCAATGCTTACAAAAACCATGTATTGTGACAGATGTTTTGCGTGGCTGATCCTCCTTACGACAAATCACTCCAGCAACTTCAAAGCTTCTTGTCTGGTCTCGTTTCTGAAGAGAAGTTGGAGCTGCGGGATGGTATGTACTTGTTGAAGAAGTAACGGCCTATTCAGGTATATTGAATTTGAATACTGTATTTCATGCATTACAGAATCTGTTTACAGTTGGCGAAATGAGTTTTGGTAATCTACTAGTCTAGTGTTTATTGTTACAAAAATTTGTACCTAACATGTGTTTCCTTGAAATTGCATGCACGTGGATTTGACTAGAGGAGTTATATGGTTAGATAGGTTTATCATGAATCCTATCCTGATATACATACAAGAGTGTTGAGAGTTGTGACCACAATAATAATACTAAAAAGATTCGTAATCGTAATACAATTAATTTACTATTCATTTTAACGTACGTGGATCTGTAAATTTAACCTTATTGAAAAGTACAAAATACTTGTGATTTTGATCAAAGAAACAAATAGAAGCCACCTCATCATGATTCATGGTAGTGGAATTCATTCTTTATTTATAATTTTGGAAAATGATAGGCTCAGATTGAGAACAAGCACCCAATCAGAGCCCATCATGCACCGAATATTCTTCCCCATTCTTTCTGGCAAATTCTCATTTATAGTATTATATTTGTAATTTGAAGCACAAATAATAGTCTCTATTTCAATTTTTTTATGTCTATACAGTAAAGTTCGTGAGTTGGCTTGCACTTAAAGACTTTTAAGCCATTTTATCACACCCAGCTGATTGATTCCCATTTGAGGATAAATCACAGTTGAAATTAATCTCTCTCCCGAGAAGTGTTTTAACTTACATAATTGTAGTATGGAATACAATACGTCTGTTTTTTATTTATTGGATTTATAAATGAGAAAATTACACGTATCTACCTTATACTTGACACTTTTTGCACCTGGATACCCTAAATTATTTTTTGTTACTTTTGGCTACCCTAAATTTTCACCAAACCATTCCGTCAGTTATATTTAACAGAATATGTCAATAATTAGGTTATGTGCCCAACACACTGACAAAAAAAATATGATATTCCAAAACACCTTTCACTTTACATTCCTTCTAGTTTAAGAACAAGTTCATCATTATTCTGCCAAGAACTTTATAGTTTATTAAATTGCATTCAATTTTCAGAGTTTCTTGTTTATATTTTTCAATTTTACCATTGAGTGTTCATTTAAACAAACCAATTTTAAACAAATCATAATCAAATTCAAATTCCAAACTCTAACCAATCCAAATCCAAATTCATCATTTATTACAAATTTCACCTATTGCAATCAAACAATAAGCCAAATCCAGCAATTTTCAGTGGTCACGATGGAGCAAATCGGCGAGACGATGGAGGCCAAATCCGACCATTGGAAGGAGAAGAAGGAAGGAGATGGAGGAAGGGAAATTTGGTCTTTTTGCCTTTTAACTGACGGTGGTGAGATGGACAAAATGGAGTGTGAAAAGTTTATGGTAACCAAAAATAACAAAATATAGTTTAAGGTATTCTAGTTTAAAATGTGTTAACTGTAGAGTAAGTATGTGTAATTTCCTAATTTTACTTCTTTAAATATGAACATATGTAAAACTATTACTTTAAAAAAATTTATTGTATGATAAGAATAATCAATTGTATAATAAAAATGTCAACAATTTTTATGAAGTCTATTTTTATTTGATAAATTTCAAATGTTCATACAAGAGAGAGTATATGAAAAATTGACATGTAAAAAGTCAGAACATGTTTAGGTTGTTAATTTATTTTCTAGATTTCTAGTTGTTAATTTATTTTGGGAAATGCTATTTCCACACCCAAAATGGCTTCTTCCACAACCTTATTTATATATTTCATTGATTTGACAAAATTGCCCTTATCCATTAATAGTTGTTAGTTTTATTATTATATTAAATAAGAGTCATTAAGTTAATACCTTCTCTTCAATATCTCATATTTCAGGAAGGAAATATTCCAGTGAATCATTTTAGTTGAGATCTTTTATTTTTCTATTTTTTTTTTTAATTTCGAAACTCTTTTTTTAGTACTCTTTCTTCATTCAAATCAATTTTATTTATTATTAATTCACACTTTTGTATTATCTCTATCAATAATTACTTGAATTGCCATATTTTTCATTTTCAAAACCCCATCTTCATACCATCTCAGCAAAATATACAAATTTGAAGTATAATTTTTTATACACATGTGTTATTATTAATTTAGAGTTCATTAAAAACTCAACACTATTTTTGGGTTAATATTGATGTATATAAAACTTTCAAAATATGTAATGTTAAATATTTTTCACAACATTCAAATTCTAAAGAGACGAGAATAATATACAATACTTACTAATTTTGTGGTAGATTTCTTATTCTATATTTTTTCCTTATATTATAACTCTATCAAACACGACATATAAATTGAGTATCCTTCTATTGTCTATGATATTATTATTATCATAAGAAATTACCTTTTTATAATTTTTTTTTGTCTATTTGAGAGCTTGCTCATACAAATATGGATATACACAAGGTCTTGTCTTGTCGTGTTGTACATCAATCATCAATTATATATTAAACATCTTGGAGTTAAAACAATAAAAAATATTATAATATCAAAGGTATAATTTCAATATTTTTCTTATTTCAAGGAACAGTGGATGAGAAAAGAACATGAAGGCCTTATTAGTTGCATTTTCATAATCTCTTTGGAAGAGATATCTTGTGTAGTTTTGGGTATGGTAAATTAATGAGTTTGATCACTCTCCTAAAAACAATTTAATTACGTTAACTTGTTAGGGTACGAGTTTGTACGTTGCTACTCCTCATCTGTTGCATGTTGGTTTGGTCTACTAATGCATATTTCAAGAAGTACACGACAAAATTGTCTTAAGTAAGATTGATTTTAAAGTAATTACCAAATGTTCGTAAAAATAGCAAATTATGAGGACTTTCGACTATGAGATAGATAAAAGAGAAACATTAATTTTTGTGCACTAGATTTAAATCTATGAAAAATGTTTGATATGAATGATGTGTTAACTAAGAATACCTAAAATTGATATTTATTCAGATAAAATAGGAGTTATTAATGGTATTATTTTTATTGCTTTAAAATAATAAACATTAAATAATAAAGGTTAAATTTATCCATCTATTCAAATATATAGATAAGGCTGTGGAAGAAGCCTTTTAGGGGTGTGAAAATAGGCATTCCCTATTTTAATTGTTTCAGAGGTGACAATTCAAGTTTCGGGTCGGGATTGGATTGGTAAGACCTTACCCTAACCCGACCCACAAGAGGTATGGGTTGTGGGTAAGATCAAGTTGCATGTTTTAAATAGAAAATGCACGGGTTGAGTCAGAAAATTAATCAGGTCTATTTTATGTGACCCGAATTCGCATAAATGCGGGTTGGATTTTGGATGCACGTACAAATTACCAGCTCTATATCGAACTATATTATAACCTGCTCTTTCGATTTTGCTTAACATAAACTGAGTTATCAATGACCAAGAGAAAAGTTAGAATTTATTACCGAAAGAAATTCTGCGGGATCATCAATACTTGTCGAGCCTAGAACAATTTCTCTTCTCAGCTTTGCTGTGAGCTTGTGGCAAACCCTCAGCTGATAATGAAAAGAAATTCATTAAAACCAACAGTAAGAGAACAAGAGAACAACATCATCTCTTAATCAGAACAAAAGTATTCATGTACCTCGGATCGAGTAGCTCCACCAACCATGAATACAAAAATACGTTTCCCCATCTTCTTAAAATCACCAGATGCGTGTCTTATTACCGAATCACTATAGCAAGAGAAGAATAATGTTGCCGATAAAATAAACAATAATTCAAAGCAAAGCAGGAAAACATCTTTTCCGACTCTATAGCATCGTTTACCAACATATTCCACTTAAAATACGAGGAGAACCATTGACAGGGTTATATTTAAACAGTAAAAGTCCTATGAGCGACCAAAAATTGTGAACATGTAGGCACGACAAAAGGCCATATGAATGGGTTACATTTAAGCGGGAATGTATCGGGTGAGTCTAATGGTTTTAGTTGGTTTTCATGTTGGAAAGCAATGGAAGACTACCCATTAGACCAGGCAATTTGGATCCGAAAAGACCCACATTTTTGTAGGTTTGAGTGCGCATAAAATAGACACGATCAATGTTCGGGGTCAGATTCGCCACGAGGAAATTGAGGGTCAGGTTGGGCAAACCCACATATTTTACGTGCAAAACTCCTGACCCGACCCGCGGCTCTAAACCTACACGAATGGAAAACCCAACCCGAAACACGAATTGCCAGCTCTACTACCCAGACTCTAGCCGAGGCAAAACACACCTTGAATATCCATCATCAGAATTCCGACGCTTAGCCCATGTAGGTGCTCGTCTTGATCTCATTGAATGGGCTTCAGGTTGATCAAGTGTTGCCCCTGCTGCAGCGTAAGGGGATGTTCCATGGAAAGTTGGACTAGGATCGTTCATACAGTGATAATCATCCTTCGATAGTTCTCCTTTTTCGAGTTTTTCAATAAGATCCTGAAAGAACAAAGAATTTCAATTCGATGAGATCATTGATCCCAAATAGGCAGCTTCAGAGACAAGCCTAGACATTGAGATGGCTACTTCCATTTACAGATTACTACAACCAGTAAATTCCAGCCAGTTTGAATTCCCGACGGTAAGTTAACATGACTAGATGTTTGATCACTACAGCCAGGAAACATATTAATATCACCAGCAAAGATATGTTCACAATCCATTTAGTTACCAAGATAATGAAAATCTTAATAAGCAAAGATGAACTTAACAGCATGATTACCAATAACAAACAACAATACATAATACGGAAGAAAATGTACAACACTAACTACTTTAACCTTAATTTTTCTAAAAATAGAAACCAAGACACTCAAAGGGGGTAAAAAGAGAGCAAGGAAGCTAACTCAAGACCATCAATGAGATTAGGATGGGTATGGGTAAAATTTTGATATGGCATCAAAAAATAACCTTGTCTTATATTCTTTATTCTCTAATAAAAATAATAGTTACTCTATATAACTTTTAAAACCACAAGTGTTCCAAACAATGTAAATAGTAGGTGTTAAATTTCAATAATTTGTTATTAGGTTACATACAAGGGCTTGAGCTTCTCATACTTAATTCATTTTCTATTTTCTCCAAAAATGCCCTTGTACTATCCAAACAGTGCCGATTTAGTTCTTGAACTTTCACTTGTGCTAATTTATTCCTACATGCTTTCACTAGTTCCAATATAACCCAAAATACGTCGAAATGGTTCTGAATTGGTCCTTGCCGTTAAATCTAACTAACAACATCAAAATCAGCATTAAAAATTTTGACATGGCAAAAATTAATAATGTAAATAAATAATAATATTGTTAATACAATATTTTTCATATTATAAATCATTATTTTCGGATTTTTGGTTGCCACAATGTGCGCTTTTATAGTGTGCTCGATATGTGCGCAGAGAGCATAGAGAGGTCACCTGTGCGTAGCGGGATCAAAACTTGCTATGATACCGTGATAAACTTAATGCCAACCCAAAAGCTTATGCTATTAGGCAAAGGGCCTAACTAGTTTATCAAGTCAGACTTCATAATATTTCATTGTGGGATACGTTCATGTACCTCTATCATGGGGTAAAAGCGTGTCAGCGCCCATCCTCCTTCTTCACTAGGTTTGTCTTTCCTAAAAGCACGCTTTTTCTGACAAAAAGATACATGGAAGGAAGAAAAGTTTTTGTCTGGTAAATTCACTAATCTGAAGCAACTATACAAATAGCAAGTATTTTTACCTTGTTCATATCAAACTTCAGAGAAAATGGTATACCCGAACCCGAGTTTGAGCTTTTTTTGGTTTCTAAAGATACTCCGAGCAATCTCATATTATTTATAGCACTCATATCCTCAAATGGTAATTTTGCCAGCTGAAAAGGAAAAAATGTAAATATAAAAATGACGAGTGTTACCAATATTTTCAAAAAATTCTGTCTGGCTATACAAAAAAGCAACAAGAAAAAAAAAAATCATATAGGAAGACCAACCGTCAGTAAATTGCGACCCTTCTCACCCTCTAACTTCTCAGGATAAACGGTAGCAAAAATCAACAACAAGCGCAACTTATTTTCACGACTTACTTCCTGCATATAAACAGTAATTGTATTTATATAATCTGTTGATGAGAAGTAAGGTACGGTTTTTGAAGTTACAATGTTTACTTACCGTATTCGTAGAAAGAAATTTGAGTACATCTTTCATTCCAGCATCTCCAAAGACAAGATCCTGCTCTAGCTGTCCAAGGTCTCGCAGCCCCATTTCCCTGATCAATCTATTAACTTTTCCTGCAATCTGAACCACAAAATCTTCAGTTGCAAGAAACAGAGCTGTAACAAAAAGAATTGTTTTAAAATGTCTTGATGCCGACTTGCAGCTCCATCTTCAACTTTTTTCTATAGGAGAATTAAGAAAAGTAGTCCCCTTCCAAAAAAAGGGCAAAAAAAGACACGGGGTTGCTTACATTACCAAAAACTAACCTCTACATGGAGCGAGAGCTTCTCCATCTGTTCATTGTATTGTGGCAATCCTTGGACTATCTTTTGCATCTCCCTTGTTGACAGTTCGCTTCCATCTCTACATAGCAGGTGAGCTTTAATTTGAGGACCATATCATGACAGCAATTCATTAAAATATGATGGTCTTCTAAGTTGACACAATAAGATATGTGGTTACTGGTTAGCATAACTGTAAACCCATACATAGTTAATTAGTTAAACATGGAAAAAAGCATGTAGATTCATTACGCCTAACTGAAGACTGACGCTGAAACAACAAAGTATCCAAAATATAAAACACAACATGGCGGCAAAATTGAATGCACAATAAGCATGAATTGCTCAAGACGTGATTACAGTCCAAATTTAAGCACAACATCGTGAGTTATGTGTTATCAAACCAAAATGTGAAATTTATAAAAGAGAAAAACTCTAACCAACCTTGAAGTTTGGATCTGTGCAGCCTTATTTTTAGATACAAAGTTAGTCATCTTATCATGCAACTGTTCACTAGCCTGCAAAGACAAGAGAGTGATTAAAGAACATTCAAATTGTCTGTAAATAAAATTTAAGAAAAATAAATGAAAAAAGAACTAGAGATACATCTGCTATATGTGCATGGCGTAGTTCAAGCCAGACAGGATCATGTTCTTCCAAAAGAACATCTTTTTTCTCAGGTGGACCATCTGTTTTGCTTGGAACCTACAATAACAAGTCCACATTGTACCTTTATCAAGAAAACATCCATCAACGAATTCTAGAGCTGTATTAATTGTGCAAACCTACCTCATGGACATATTTATTTCCGTCCATATTCAGCAGATCATGGCACATGGCATCATATGTCCACTCATGTATGATAGGAGCAATCTAGAAGAGGAAAGTTAGAATATTCATCAGAAGCAATACGGGCAAGATATGCAATAAGCATAAATAAGTTCATAGTGGCAAAGGCATTCAAACCGGATCTACAGATCTGTCTACAATGAGCAAATCACATGTTTCATGCTCAGGGAAGAGATCACTCTGTTTATATTTCGTAAGACAATTCCAGACCCCAGCTGCAAGTTTAGTAGGAATTAAATCGCGAAAGGTTGTCATTGTGGTTGCATCAAGAGATTTAGCTGCGCGGTAGCGCACATATGGATATTCCTGAAAAATGAAAATACCAATGTGGCAGTGTTTCACAAACTTCAAAATAGACTTTAAATTAGCACTCAAAAGTTACAGATAGGTACCCTTAATGAAGCAAAAACTGTAGCAATGCGAGTGGCCATCATATTCAAGCATGCATCACCTTTCCGAGTATCCTCCTCATCTCCATATAGCTCCTCTAAAGCCTTCTCATTATCTGTGATGAAAGCCTGTATAAAGAAGAAGGTAAATGAAAAAACAACATGACAAAAGGGTTTAACAGATAACAAAAATGGATAATAAGCATATACAAAAAAACTGGGTCAAATAGCTATAGGCCTATAGCTATCCAACTGAAATTATCAAGGGCTTAAATTTCTATCCACCATACTTCATGGCAGTACCTGAACTTGCACGAATAGTTGCAATTTCATTGTAGGAACAAGATTCAATTTAAACTCAATAGATCTCTATCTTCTCATGATTTCAACTTTCAGCATGTTGATCACATGAACATCATAAGTATATTGCCCCAAGACTCGAATAATAATAATAATAATCCTGCTCTTGCGGACATAGATAAGTTCCTTAACTGTAATTATCCCAGCATTTTTTTGGTACTTGGAGAAACCTTCATACAGTTAAACATGTTTGGCAAGTGTCCTAGAAATAAAATGTTATAGTTTATAGGTAAATCTTTACAAGTGACTTGCATAAAACAAAGCAAATGTATAAACTATATAAAAACATATAAACGGATTGTGTACATTAAACAAAAGATTTTGATAAATGCTGATCAATAACATATGTATCATCAAATGTAGCAAACATCATGGAAACGTGCTTGAAGGTTTCATACACCCAGAAAAATGAGAAGCCAGCATGGTGTCATAGGAGAGCCATTGTGCACAGATATGCACCATACCATTAACTTCAGATCCAATTGATAACTTGTACAGAGGGTTCTCAAATAAAAATTAATACTCCTAGTTATCTATCCTTTGTACAGATTGTCCAACATTTTGACCAAAGTAGCACCGCATACCTGACTATCTATGGCAAAGTACTCCAAGTTCATCTGCATATTCTCACCCAAAAAGAAAAATATCAGCATCTATTGATAACTTTCAACCATCTAAGAAAAAGGGTGAAGGAGGCAATCTGAGGTTTGCAACTGTGTCAACATATTTATCTTTCCATAATCCAAAGAAACAAAATGAAAGATAACCTCTCTCAATCCCATTATCCGAGGTAACACAGTGGCGTCTCTCTTGATGAGTTGGATCAACTCTTTTGAAACAGGTGAACTGAAGAAAACAAAGGCTCTTCACAAGGAAAAGAGAATCAAAACAAAAACAAGAAAATTTGTAAATTATAACCTTCACAAAATGAAACACAAACTTAAAATTGGAAAAGATGGGGGGAGCAGTAGACGTTCTAGACATACTTCCTGTATAAAGGTTTTTTTCCGGACATGTCAGACAAGAACATAATAACACTGCAAAATTAATAGAGAAAAAACAGTCAGAAATAAAATGGTGTATTTTCATTATTTTTGGAATAAAATGTAACTGTATATATCTATGTTGTCATTCAAAACAGTCAGAAAAGTCAGATTCCATAACAACAGAAAAAGGAAAAAAAAAGTACTAAAGAACTTTTTTAAGTTCCATATCAACTACAAGCACCTTTTTCCTGTCCCTTTGGTGCATGAACACAATTTAAATATGTGCTCAAACGATTTTGTTGTCTGTCTGTGAGAGAGAAAATAGCCAAGGAAGGAAGGCATTAGGAGGTGAGATAATCAGAGATGAGTTGAGGCATCCAATATACTACTGATATTAAATCCGAGCTGAAACTCTCAGACAGTCTTCCTCAAATAAGAATGTAAGTTCAATTCTGTCCTCTATTCAGCCACTTGAGATAAATAGTGCGAATATATGTACTAGGGTCTAGGGTGCTCTCTACATGCAGCAACGTATATCAACTGAAATAATCAGCATCGTAAGGAGTTCAGCTCACCATTAATTTTTAAGTTGTAACAGCAGAGCATTCATATTGGATTGCAAGAGCTGCTTACTTCTACTTCTATTTTTTGTTTTTTGTTGTTGTGGAGGGATGGGGGAGGGGGGCAATTGTCCAGCAGAATAGTACCATTGTCAATATTACAATATGAACTTAAGCAGAAGAATGTGGGAGTTCTTTAAACATACAGAAATGGGATGGTTTCCCAATAAATAGCACAACAGATGACCTAAAGAGGGAAAAAATATTACTTCTCTTTGGACGGCTGGATGAAGTATATAGCATCCATGGAAGGTAATGGTTGCCTTCGCCTGTAGATGTCTTCTACCACTGGAAAAAAAATGTAAAGATTAGATGACAAAACCAAATGAACAGGACCAGAAGTGAAGATGTGAAATTGTTTATCATACTATATAGCATTTAATGCAGACAATTAAATGGCATGGCATAGAGTGGGCAGAAACTAAGTGAATGTCTACATAATGAAATAAAATAATTTAGCTTTCGGAGTCATTCTGATTCTTACATGAAACTGCTTCATCCGTGATATCGGCCATTTTGCAAGCGTAGGACATAATTTTAAGAGTAATTTTGTCCATGATAAGTACCTATGAGTGAGAAAATACAAGAGAAAAACTTAAGTGAATGCCCCAGGTAGATAAAAGTACTATCAGGTGAAACCAATGAAGTGCAATTCTCAATGCATATGGGTGGCCGGACATAGATACCAAAACCTACAGACTACAGTAAGCACTTTAATGGAATTGTACTTGATACATCCTACATGAGTGCTAGTTAACTCCTACACATGCTATGTGAAGTGTATACATTGTACATATACATATAGATGTGCAAGGTTCTATGCATAAACAGAAGTATGCCTGGATTTTTGGGGGAAAAACAATTTTTAAAAAATGGTGTATTTCATAGCTACAAAAGAATCCCCATCCAAAACCACCAAAGGTAAAAAAAGAAAAAGAAAAAAGAAGAAGAAGAGAGAGACAAAACAGGCAAAGGAAGCAGGAGATCATCAAAGACATCTAACTAGGTCAATGTTGTCAGTATGACTAATATGATTTTTTTTCATAGTTGTATCAAAATGTCATCAAATATGCGATCCATGTCATGGAGTAAATGACCATTTTAAACAATTTCAATTTAAAACAAATGAAAATACTCAAGATAGAAACCAATACCAGAAAGAAATCAGCATTCAGTAAGCAAATAAATACAACTTTTTACAAGATGCATATACCTTCCAAGTAGATTTTGAGTCCCCTGTTTTAGCAGATCGAAGCATTTCATACAATAATCCTGAACCAATAAAATCACAGCAATTAAATGAACTTGAAAGTTGAAGCAATGATAACGAAAGTAGAAAAGAATAATCATGTTTGCCTCTAATCATCACTTAGCTGTTGTAAGAACTGGGGAAAAGATTCAGTTCCAAAGAATTAAAAAAACCACACACTAGCTTGATCAGTCCAAATAAAATCTACATTGTAGCCAACAACCAGACCGGAACCCTTAATTTATCCATAGTCTGGTATTATTGGTTTCCCAATAAGCATTTACTACAACACAAGCATGAATTGAATTAATCCTACCTCCAAACCTAAGCAGTACACCACTGGCACAGAATTATTACCAATTTCATTAGATTCTTTACTTAATACCAGAAATGCACCTAAAAGGCTCAAAAAACAAAAATAAAAAAATCCTAGTAACTTTGCCAAAAAGAAATGTGAAGAAAATTCACAGAGATCCTCAAAACAGATGAACTTCACAAATTTCATCACTATTATATTGAACAAAACAACAATTTCAAAACAAATATAGTAATGAAGAAGAATCAACTGTTCTTTAATCACATAATCACTAAAGGTTTAAAATAAATAAATAAATAAACTCCCAGCAACATCGCCAAAATGAAATGTGAAGAAAATTAACGCAGATCCTCAAAACAAATGAAATTCACAAAATCTGTCACTATTATAACAATGAACAATAATTTCAAAAACAACATATCATAAGAAAGAAGAAGAACCATCTGTGCCTTAATGATCGAGATGGTGATCAGAGCACAACACATTTCTATGCATTAAACAAAAGAGAGGGAGGTAGAGAAGTATGATCACTCACGATCACAGCTCATTTGTCTAAAACTAAGTAGAACATCACTGGCACAAAACTATTGCCAATATCATAAGATTCTTCACTAAGTACCAGAAATGCACGTAATTAACACCCAAAAAAGAGCTCCTAGTAAGAAAATTCACACATGTCCTCCTAACGAACGAAATTCACAGATTCTATCGCCATTACATTGTAGAAAACTATAGTTCCATAAATCAACCTCAAAATTATGATAATAATGCACCACATTTCTTAGGATTATTCGAAAAAGGAACGTAGCGAAGGAGGATCACTCACGATCGCGGCTCACTTGCTTAAAATTCTTGTAGTCGGCGCCGTACGGCGCCCAATCAGATTCAGAGAAAGACATTGTTGAATCTTCCGATTCACTCTCTTCTTCCTTTGCCGGATCCGAAAATGAGCAATCGGAGAAATGGCGATCGGCGATCGGAGTCGAAAACCGAGGAACTGTAAAGAGAAATTGTAGAGAAACGATTGAGAAGTTGAGAGAGACAGAGAGAGAAATGGAGAAGCATTGGGAGCGAACAAAAAACCCGGCGTTTTTGGGCTTGAACATGAGGGAGGGAATGAAAGTGTTGAAATTACATTTATGCCCTTCTCCTCATTTGCCATGTGGACTGTGCGTAGAGTGTGGGGCCCAGTGGTTCCCGCGAAAATGTCCATCTGGAAGTTAATACATACGGAAAATAAATACAGTATATTTCATTTTGGTCCCCAACTATTCCTCTTTTTTGAAATTGGAGACCGGTTTGATTTTTTATATTCTAATTCAGTCCTCAAACTATGTGTATTGTTTCAATTTAGTCTCCAACTCAATTATTTAGTTTTCAATTGGCCAAATACATAACAATTCAATTTTTTTTTTATGTGACGATCACGTAACACTTAGACTAGTTAAATCTACGAATAAGATCACTTTGAAACAAAAATATATAATTGAGGGACTAAATTAGACAAAATTACCGTGTCAATCATGTCCCTTAATGTTAGTGTATGAGCTATCTCTAACTTGTTTCCACGACAATTTATAAGCTATTTTTCACGGAACAAGAGGATCAGACTTGCGCAACGCCCCATTTTTTCTGTTTTTGGAGAAAGGAGCCAATCTTTTCCATATGTGTCAAGCAATATAAGCATATATCATAGAAAGAGAGGTTGTACATGCACAAATAGTACACTGATCAACACCCGTCTCGCAAGTATAGGAACATGTCGTGTGGTGAAGACAAACCTTAAGACGCCAGAGAAGACTCATTCTTTCAGGACGTGACATATTGCTACCTTCTTTCTACTATATTATCTACACAAAACACTAAGTCGAGACTTAGAGCGTCACCCATTAAACTTCGACTTGATATATTTGTTATCCCGTTGTTCGTGAACCACCTGAAATAATAAAATCACATTTAAATTTTGAACCGATTTGTCAGCTCTAGTTTTGAGTTGAAAATATTGGCTATTGGCTTAGAGGGTGTTTGTATTAACTTCTCAAATATACCTCATAATCATGAAAAGACCAAGAGCAATTTTATGCTTAAACTCTTTTTAAAAAGAAGCAGTTTAACAGTTTGGACAAAAATCCTGATAAAAAATAATAATATTTAATTGATGTTAGTTAAAATAGACAAATGACTAAAATTTAAAGTTAATCAATAAATTGAATTATATAATAAATATATGTGTAATTTGAAGAAAAATAAAAGGCCATAAATGTCTTTTA
>JAYMTH010000243.1:0-24515 GCA_036897465.1 Pelargonium australe
TGTGCCTGCATTCAATGTCATCAATGGAGGTTCCCATGCTGGTAATAAACTGGCAATGCAGGTAATATACTCATTAGAATTCTTATGAGCGGTGAATGTATTTCTCGATTTTCACAATTGAAGCTCTTACCTTACTTTCGAACTTATGTATAGGAATTTATGATTCTCCCTGTTGGCGCATCTTCTTTCAAGGAAGCCATGAAAATGGGTGTGGAAGTGTATCATCACTTAAAGGTTAAATTGTCACTTCTTTTTATTCATCTATCTAAGTGTGTGTGTAAAGAGAGTATTAGAGCTGACATTTGGGTTTTGGCCTTTGGGTTTTACATTTAAAAAAAAAATGTGTATGAGTGTGGGTATGCCTTACCCGATCTGCAATTTTTCAATGACAAGCCCAATCTGAAAATCAATTGGGTCTATTTTATGCTACTCGAATTTGCAAAATTGTGGGTTGGAACTGTCCAAATTGCCAGCTTCACAGTGAATCTCATATTTCTTTATGGCTGTTGACTTGATTATTGCAGTCTGTGATTAAAAAGAAGTACGGGCAAGATGCCACCAATGTTGGTGATGAAGGTGGATTTGCTCCTAACATCCAGGTATACAACTGCTCTGCAGTTTATTTTCAACTCATTATTACCATATACGTCACATAACTTCCTTGTAATATGTAAATTATGCTAAATTTGCAGGAAAACAAAGAGGGTCTGGAACTGCTCAAGACAGCTATAGCAAAAGCTGGATATACTGGAAAGGTGACTTCTTTCTTCTATAGATTCTATATAAAACAAAGAGTGCTTTTGGTTCATCTATTCAATTACATGTTGAATTGTTGATATTGTTGTGTTAAACTTTGCTTTTATCTTGACTTATTAACAGGTTGTGATTGGAATGGATGTTGCTGCTTCTGAGTTCTATGACAACAAGGATAAGACGTACGACTTGAACTTCAAGGAAGAGGTACTCCGAACTTCTCTACCTATGTTTTTTTCCTTCTGAGTGTTAAATCTTTAACCCAATCTTGACATGTTTCACTAAATAGGCCGGGTTGACATTATCATGTTTATGAACACAACACATTTAACTAAATGGGCCGGGATGCTGGGTTCTCACCCAAACACGCTCAGCACGACATTCCCTAACATATTTAATTATATAGCAAGGTTTTCTAGATTAATTAATTATGCATGAGTGTTTTGGGGTTCATCACAAACATGACTGATCACAAAATTAGTTAGACCAAACACGCTTATTTCTTCTCATGTCAGTGTTGAGATCCGATTTGCCAAATTATATTTTTCTTTCATAATATCAAATTATGAAACCTGTCAAATATATATCTGTTGCAGAACAATGATGGATCGGAGAGAATATCCGGAGACAGTTTGAAGAATGTCTACAAGTCATTTGTGGCCGATTACCCGATTGTCTCCATTGAGGACCCATTTGATCAGGATGACTGGGAGCATTACTCAAAGTTAACAAATGAAATTGGTGAGCAGGTGCAGATAGTAGGTGATGATCTCCTTGTCACAAACCCAAAGGTAAAACTACTTGTTGTAATGTTAAAATCTTGAACAGCCTGCCTTGTGAGTTGTGACGTTAAAACTCATGTTTTTCTCTCTTTGCTGCTGCAGCGTGTTGAGAAAGCAATCAAGGAAAAGAGTTGCAATGCTCTTCTGTTGAAGGTAAATGATTTTTCAATTTGATTATATATTCTATTTGCACAATTTGTAAGACTCTCAGTCTCATTCTTTTGTGATTGTTCAGGTTAATCAAATTGGTTCGGTAACTGAAAGTATCGAAGCTGTGAAGATGTCCAAGCAAGCTGGCTGGGGTGTCATGGCAAGTCATAGGAGGTATGTTTCAACAAATAAGTCCATAAAAAAATATAATAAAAATAATAGCGAGTTGATGGGAAAGCTGACAATTTGGACCTGAAATACGACTTGCATTTTTTTTGGGTTCGGGGATTAGTTATTTTTCTGGTTGGGTTTGTCATGGAGAATCCAATCCGCGGATTTTCCATGTATAACCCGCAAACCAGACCTCATGTGGAGTCTGGTTAGGTAATTTCAACCTAAAACCTGAATTGCCAGCTCTGGTTTCTGGCTTGTGACCTCGAGATCTCACTAATTTGGTCACAGAAACCATCTCTTTTTCAAAACTGTGTACATAGATGGATTCTCCCCATAATTGACAGCCAAACATTTTCCATGATTCTGAATGACACTTTTCTCTTCAAACAATGCAGCGGTGAAACCGAGGACACTTTCATCGCAGACCTTTCGGTTGGATTGGCAACAGTAAGTAACCGCCCTTGTTTTCGATTTCAAACGTGAAAAAGTTGGTTATTTACCATATCTCATGGACTTCTAAAACTTAATTTCACTACTAACTTTATTTCAATTTATCCTTTCTCGTAAAACAGGGCCAGATCAAGACGGGTGCGCCATGCCGATCAGAACGCCTTGCCAAATACAACCAGGTAAAACCAAGATTCGATTCTTTTTTACTGGAACTAACCATTTGGACCTGAAACCTCGATCAATCCAACCCAAACTTATCCAGGATTTGGTTGCATAAGATCGACCTGAATGTATTTTGGGCCCCAAAAGATAGACCCGATAAGTTTTTTGGGGTCAAGTAAACTCCTAAACCGACTCGCATCTTGTGCTGGTTTGGTTTGAGTCAGCCCTTTTAAACCCGAAATCTGACCCAAACCTATCAAGTTCTGAGTCAAGTAAACTCACATCGTCCCTGTAAAACTCGCAAAGTGGCTCACCTTACGGGTTGGGTTTGGTATTTTTAACCCGAATTTCCCGCCTTAGTTGTGTCTCATATGCGAACAGGGTAGTTATGAAATCCACATTTTAACCGAATATTTTGCTTTAATCGTATGTGCAGCTTCTGAGGATCGAAGAAGAGCTCGGAGCTGCAGCGATCTATGCTGGAGCAAAGTTCAGAGCACCAGTTGAACCTTACTAAAGTGAAAAACGATCATCCAGTTGCATTTCACGGTAATTTTTGTGAAACTACTGCGTATCTAGTGACCGATCTATCTTACTACTAGTAAAAACATCTAAATTTTCTATTACGTTAGTGATTTTGTGAAATTCTTCCGGGTTCTAAACTAGCAGAGCAGACGTTATGATTTGGAGACGAAATGTGTGTTGATTACATATTAAGGAACTTTCTTAGTTTTTATGGGATTCAGTATATTACACGTTAATGAAGCTTTTGTTCATTCACATATTATTCTGTGTTTAGGTCTTCAGATTAAGGCTTTGCCGAATAGAAGTATTAAAAGACTTTTGGTCAATGAATCTGACCTGTTTATTTAATGGGTCAACATGAATCCGACCTGTTTATTTTATAGGTTGAATTACACGACATGTTTATAAGTGGGTTGACACGACACGACACATACATTTAATAATTAGATTTGTGTTGATCTGACACGACATGATTACATAAATGAGTTTAGATTGACACGATTTAACTCCCACACAATTAGCTTATATGGGTAATGGGACACTTTTGACTTGATTATCTAATTTAACTCGACACAATTAGCTTATATGGGACATTTTTGACTTGATTATCTACTTAAATGACTTGAATTACGTTTCTTTTCTTCTTAAAATTACAAGTATACCCTTAAAAATGTTTGATAATTAATGGATTATGTGGTTTCAACATGAACCCGACACAATTATTAAACGGCTTGAAAAAATAGACAAGAACACGATACAAACCTGTTTGAGCTAAACTCATACCCATTTAACTTCGTTTTCGTGTTGTGTCATATATGGGTTAAATAGAGTCATCTCCAACACTCGTCGATTATTAAACTTAGTCAAACCCTAAACACTACTTGAACCCAATTACGTTCAACTAAAATCTATTCAAATTCATGACCTAAAAACAACATACGTGTCACAACAAAAACACGACATACACAAAATCAACTAGCCCAAACACATTTATTTTGTAACAGTTGTGTCGCATGTTGAAAAACTAAAGCAGAAAATGAAACAACAGTAAAATTCGAAACTCAATTAAGCTGTAACAATATTTGTGTTCAAGGGGTCTATGTAATTGTGACAAACTCATACAAATTAAAAATGGAACTGTCTTGTCTTGTAATTAAAGAATCAAAATTTTAAGCACCTCTTTCGGGGCAGCTCAAGCAATCGAGAACTCAATTAACATTGATCAACTCAACGTCAAAAACGAGCCACGCATTTGGAGGTATCTGTCCACCTGCACCTTTCTCCCCGTAACTGCAACACAAATAAAAGTAGTAACTAAATTTGGGTTCATTTAGACCGGAACAGAGGATACACTAAATTTTATTTGTATTTTTGTGAGTTCAAATCACATGAAATAGACTAGAGCGAGCAATTTGAAACTGATCAAAACATATTATTGGGCAACTCCGCTATTTTCATGTAAAACATGGCCTCAAACCCACATAGACTCAAACCTCTTCGTGTCTGGGTCGAGGTGGATAAGCGTATTTGGATCAAAGTCCAAAACCCGAACTGTAAGCTCTAGAGCTGACAAATTTAGGCATTGACAAAATGCATCGCTAATAAAAAAATTCAAATTGCATACCCCATTTTTGGAGGAATTGTGAGTCTTCTTTTGTCCCCAACACGCATGCCTGCAGATTTGGGTACGTAAATTTATGTTACAACTTTTACATGTAATATTTCCAATGATAAACAGCATAACAATTTCTGTAAAGAAATATGAATATAAGAGAAATCATATTGGAATTTTACCTTCAACTCCAACGTCCCATCCCGGTATAACTTGTCCAACACCTATAACACCACAGAGATGATAATTATTAGGCCATGTTACAAATCATATTTCGTGTTGTTGAAAGTACCAAATCTTATAATACCTAGTCGGAATTTGAAGGGTCGTCCTCCCACGTTTGAGTCAAATATCTTCCCGTTCTTTTGTAGCTTGCCAATGTAACGGACACTAACCTGAGAAGAAATATCCAATAAGATTTAAAAAATAAAATAAAAAACAAATGTTATTCATACCAAAATTGTACATCAATATGCCAAGTGTACAATACAACATGTCTGCTTCAAGACACAAATCCAACTCTAATGCTAAACGAAACAATTTATTTTTCCTAAATTCATTTTTACCATATTGGACATTTATAGCATTAGAGTTGGATTTCATGTTTAGGGTCAAGGTCGTGTTTATAGGTTGACCTGGCACAAAGCAAAATAGTTACAGGACGAGTTTTGAATTTTAAATGTAAAATGTGTGGGCTCATGCGAGGTTTGTCTGACCCGAACAGAAAATTGACGGAGTCTATATTATGCACCCCAAACCCGCAAAAATGCAGGTCGGCTTTCAGGTGCCCGCAGATTCGGGCCAACATTGGGGAAAACCTAAGGCCTAGAGTTTGACAGACAAATTTAAAAATTCAAATGTTAACATAAAACGACTTGCCTGGCTCCCTTTAGAAGCTCTCTTGCCATTTGGTTTGCCCATGGCTATTTCCTCGATAACCAATCCATTCCCGTAGGTTCTTACTTGAGAAGGCTTGTCCTTTTCTTGCTTCTCCGCTGGCACAGTGGATACAACCTTCTGTCCTGAAGCCGAAACAGTTTGTTCCTTGGAAGCAAGGCCTTCGCTCTCCTGGGTCTTCTTCTTCTTCTTTTTCTTTTTCTTCTTTTTGTCCTCAGCTTGAATTTCACTTAAGAGCAAATTCAAATCAATAACAATGAAAAATGCAGATTCAATACTGAAAACCTTAAACTGTTTTTTTATCTTAAATTTGGAGTCGGGAATGAGAAACCGAATAATAAATATACAGCCTACATGCCTAAACTCTAGAAAGGTAATGTTCTCATATTTTAATGCATCATATACTAAATCTACAGCACAAAGATAGAACTCCCAAGCCATAAAAAGCCTAAGAGGCGGATGCAGGGCAAAAAACTCCAACTAATATCATCTTGACTCTAATTATCATAACTGAGTTTTGAAAAGCTTATAGTTGAAATCCCAATTAACATTACATTTAACATATATATATATATATACAATAGGTGACTTTAAAGAAAGTCGAGGCTATGAAAGCTTCATTTGTTGGAATTACGATAGAGGATCTTACTTCTCATTCGTTAGATTCTGGTCATCGTCATTTCCGGCAGGTACACCCTGATTCAGATTTTGGCCTTTGACCTCCTTAGGCTGGTCTTCAGCTTCATGAGCTTTTTTCTCATCCTGTTCTGCTTTCAGCTGCTGTTTCTTCTTTTTCTTTCCCCTGACATCACTTTAAAGGAATAAATTCAGCTATATGAAACAAAGGAGATACATTTGGTAGCTTCACAATTTGCAATCATCACGAAAAGTCGAAAAGTCTTCTTTTATTTCACTTTCCTGACAAAAGGTTTGATAAAGATGGAAAGCACATACTTCGTAAAATTAGGAAGCAACAATTATTGTGTATTGTTCTGAATATGATTGTCCAAAAACCGGTCTGGTCAAGGACAGACAGTTTGGGTTTGGTTCAATCCCAGGCCAAATTATTTTATAATTATATATTTTAACTAATGCTTTCCTTCAATAAGATATTTTTAATCAATTGAATTCGGTCGAAATCGATCCTGCATTTTTTGGTCAGGTCCGGTTCTGAATCGACACACAGTCCTAGTTCTAAAAAGTTGAATTACCTACCTTTCTCAACTATCTTTTTTACAAGGAACATTAGCAAAACCTTTTTATTCTGATAAAGATAGCAAGGACGGTCTTAGTGAAATTAGGAAGAGACAATCATTGTGACTAAATGTCTGAACAGTTACAATATTACCTCTCTGGTTGTCCATCTTCGTTGACATTCTCAACTTTCCTTTTTCCACTAGAAGCACGCTCCTCACTGTCTTTCCCTTTCTTTTTGTTGTTTTTCTCGGTGGTTCTTTTTTCAGTCTGTTCTGATCCCGCTTCTGGCTTTTGTGCAGTGACTTCACTTTTGTGTGAAGAAGAAATAGGAAAACCGTCTTCATCTTCACTTTCAAGAACAGGGACACCGCTACCGCTCTTGACAACAATTTGTTGCTCCGAGTTTTTCTTGTCCTCAGAATCAGTCGACTGATTCTTCTTCTTCTTTGGTCGTTTAGGTTGACCATTTTCGTTAGTAGGCTTATCATCATCCACTATCTCCTCAATTACGACTGCAAAAGAAGCAAATTACTTGGGGTACATATCTTAATTACCATTCATTATCACATAACTAATATTGTGTATGATTAAAACCATGGTACACTAGAAAATGGCTATGAAAAGCAAAGTTCAAATGAAAGATCAGCGATAATTATGAAATTTCTTTTGGTTTATCAAAATATACAGCAGAACTTTTCTCTTGAATTTCATTGCTACAAACCACCCTACCACTATGGTTGTCTAAGCTCCAATTCACACATAATCAATAGTAGATATTATTATATGGCCAGAGCTTTCTTAGCAAATAACTAGATCATGCACAAGTGACATTTTGGACCCGAACCCATGAGAACTCAAAATCTAACAATCATTTTGCATGTCCGGTTGCAATTTGCACAAAATAGACTTGAATATATTTTGGGTTGGGTTTTACAAGTGAAAAATGTATCAGGTCGAGCAACCCGCACATTTTCTATTTAAAATATATGACCCAAGACCCACATCTCTTGTGGGTCAGGTTTGATTTAGGCCTTCTCAACCTTGCATGATACCCAAATTGTCAACTCTAATGTGCACGCACATACAAACAATTAATAAAGAATGAGTGAGATACCTCCACTATTGGGGACGGGGGAAGGTGGGAACATATCAATGTCGTCATCATCAATAAAATCACCTCCATATTCATCATCAGAACTAAACTCATTAGAATCATCCGTCTCAGTGTCAGCAATATCCTCCCCATAAGAATCACTTCAATTTGAATAGTAGCAAGGGAAATAGTACATAGTAGAAGCTAAACATACTCAACTAATATTATATTTACACCAAACTAATTGAAGCAAAACATGAAAATAAAAATAACTCAGCGGGGAAAAAGTGGATCAATTAACCAAAAGGATACGAGTCATATAACTCTTCATCAGATGCTCCACCATCAGCGACAAATTTACCAGCAAGATGAATGCTTCGAGAGCCAACCACTGAAAAGACTATGCTATCATCCTCCTCAAATTCAAGATCAAGAGGGCAACACTCAGTCTTATTTGGTAGCAAAGAGCATAGATAAACTGGACTATTATCACGGGCAGAACACTGTAGAATGGCCTTCTCTGACGATGAGCCAGGGCCCAAAGTTGCCTGATTATCAAAGCAAAATGTATTATTATAAAGATCAAATCACCACTTAGATGCCTTGCACGTATTATCAAGAGCCAAATATGAAAGGCGAAAGGATACTTAAAAGCATAGACCAAACAAACATCTATATATATATCTTCAAATATTCTAAAAATATTATTCATTTGAGTTTAGTGAACAAACCTGAGTAACATGGACCTTCCCTTCCACATTGTCCGAGTGATATGCATATGGTTTTCCAGGTTTCACTTCAATTCCTGCAAAATGAAAAAGAAAAAATAATCAAATTAACTTTAAAAAATCATAAATAATAAAGAACAAAAACGACGCAATGATTCATTTATTCACTTCAATCTGAACTAGCATGGTGATAGCAAAATTTTCATAGCATTTTCAGTACTTTCCAGCAAAACAAAAAGGAAAATTCTACTTTCTTGGAAAACAAGAGAAGCTAAGAAGGTAGAAAACAAGCAATGCTCATTTATTCACTTCAATCCAAACTAACACAGTGATATAGAAATTTTCATAGCATTTTAAGTATTTCTCAAGCAAAACAAACAGGAAATTTCTACTTTCTCAAAAAAAAAAAAAAAAAAAAAAAAAAAAAAAAAAAAAAAAAAAAAATCTAGTAGTTTCTGGTAAACAAGAGAAGCTAGGAAAATAGAAAAAGCAATGCTCCATTTCTTCACTTCAATCCGAACTAAAACTGATATAGCAAAAAATTCTTAGCATATACATTATTTTCCAGCAAAAACATCATGGATTTTTTTTTCTCACGGAAAATTTCTACAAAGTTAACTAAAAATCGATAAATATTTAACAAAAACATCACACAATGCTTAGTTTATTCACTTCAAACCGAACTACGACAGCAATAGCAAAGTATGCATAGCATCTACAGTATTTTCTAGCAAAACAAACAGGTAAATCCTACTTTCTCGTAAAATTTATATAAATGTTATAATCATAACGAGAACAACACATAAAGCTCAGTTCAATCACTTTAATCCGAACTAACACTGTTATAGTCGAAATTTTCAAAGCATTTGCAGTATCTGCTAGCAAAACAAACAGGTAAATTTACTTTCTCAAAAAATCCATTGGAAAATTATCTCTCTCTCTCTCTCTCTCTCTCTCTCTATATATATATATATATATACGAAAACAACACATAATGCTCGGCTTATTCACTTCAATCCGAACTAACACTGCGATAGTCAAATTTTCAAAGCATTTGCAGTATTTTCCAGCAAAGCAAACAGGTAAATTAACTTTCTCGGCAAATATCTGGAAAAGTAAACAATATAATCATAAATACAAAGGAAAACAACACATAATGCTTATTCGCTTCAATCCGGACTAACACTGCGATAGCCAAATTTTCATAGCATTTGCAGTCTTTTCTAGCAAATCAAACAGGAAAATTACACTTTCTCGGACATTTTCTAGAAGAATCTGGAAAACAAATGAAGCTAAGAAGAGAGAAAAATGATACTAACCCCAGAAACCCATTTTGCGCTCTCTGTTCTGTCTCTAAAACCCAAAACCCTCGAGACTCTCTTGCAATGGCTATTTAAAACCCTACTGCGCCTAAAATGTTCTGCTGCAAGCGGTTGCATGGAATTTCCGTGAACCCTCGACAGTTTGGGCCTTCTTGATGGACTGTGACAATACTTGCATGGGCCCTTATTGGGCCTACAATGAGGCCCATTTGCTTTGTTCCCTAATTTGTTAGGGCTTGTGATAAAATGCCCTAATTATCTCGTATGACCTTTCGAATTTCGGGTTGTATACGAAGAATACTTGGTAAGATTTTTATTGATAAAGTGTAATTTGGATCCGATTCTAAAGATACTTGAATTGGATTGGGTAAGTTTTGGATGTTTACCGCAAATTTCGACTTGTTTGGATTATATATTAAAATAGCTATATGTCTCACTCATTCCATTATGTTCAATTACAATGTACCAAACGTAACTTAAATGTATAAAGATTGAGTCGTAGATGCTTCAATCAAACATCAATTCCTCTTTTATTAATATACAACCGTGGTGTACGTGTCATATAAATAATTCAAACGATGCCTTAATATAATTGAACGCATGTCGAACACATAGTTAAACACATAGTCCAAACAAAAAATTGTTGTACAATTTAACATGAGAAAATGTAAAATGTTCCTTTGTAAGGTTATCGATGCGATGAAAATTTGCATAGACTATTAATGTTGATTGTAACAAATAAGTTGTGAAGTGTGTCAAACTTGACCACATTAGATCGTCAATCTCGCTGATCTACCCAATCAGGAGTCTCACAGATCGACAACAACTCAATCAACTTAACATTCGTACTTCCTGGATCACGAACATCGCCCACCTCCCATACACTAACCCATAAAATCTTGGACCACCCGTTGTGCTCCAAAGTGTCTTAACAAGGCAAACAACGCCCCATCCATATTAAGTTTGGGATGACCTCGGTGAGGTCTCGAACTCTTCTCAACCGTGTGGACCTCCTACCACCCAACTCGAAACACCCTTAGTTGTCTAACACTCATTCGACATAATACTGGCTAAAGCCCACAACCCATCCCTTATGCATGATGGTCGAGAGGGTACAATAATCACAACACTAATATTTGTCAACACGACAAAAACTCGTTACACCAACACGATAAAATCATTATATATACAATATTTGACCACATTAATTCCTAATATTTTTTGACACAATTGTTATTTTTTTTTATATATGACATATTACTTGTTACGCAAATTATGACGTCATGTTGTATATAAAATGAGTACAAAGCTTTAGATATGAGATTAAAATCCAGAAAAAACCTAAAAAACCAGAATGAGCGAAACATCTAAGAACGAAGCTATCGAAACCTCTGAATCTGCTCAAGAAATCGAAAGCGAAAACCAAACAGCAATCGCAGGCCGAGACACGAAAATGCCTCCGAAATCTTCCAGAAAATCCACTCCCAAATTCAATCCCATCTCCAAGAGGAGGCTCACTCGCTCCGCCGCCGCGGAGGTCGACGTCCAGGAGCCGTCGCCGGACGTTCTCTATATCCCGGAGGACCTCGCCGAGGAAATAGAGGGTCAGGCTCCGATTTCCGAGGAACCGAACGAAGATACGAACATTCTGGGTGGTGTTGCTGAGGTTGGCGAGGGTTTGGGCTCCATTGAAGCAGAGAACGGTGATTTGAGGAGTGAAGAGGTGGTTGGTGATGTAAAGGAATCGGATTTGGGCGTGGAAGGTGCTGTGGATGGTAAAGAATTGGAAGTTGGTGTGAAGGTTGAGGAGGAGAATGTGGATTTTGCTGTGGAAGATGATGGTGTTGATTTGGATGGCGAAGCTGTTGAAGATAAGAATTTGACTGTGAATGGTGAATGTGATGTGGAGGCAAGCGAGTCGGTGGAAGCTAATAATTTGAAGGGTGTTGATGGAGAAAAGGACGGGGATGCTGCGATGATGCCAGGTTCGGAATTGACCATCCTAAAAGTTGAAGATTTATCACATTTCGTGTTCAATAATATTGTGTTTGATGATTTCGATAATGAGCTTTGTGATAGTGGTAATGTAACATTATTATGTTTGCGAGATAAACCATCATTTGCATCACATTAAAATTTGTTAGCTTGGGGTATATGATCGTTGAGTTGCGGAAGATTAGTCGGTACTGATTTAAGGAAGCTGTGCGATTAGAATATTTATCTTGGAATGAAAATGAGATTCTCATTCTTCATGTTTGGATTATAATTTTTTATCACTCAAATGGGTTTCTGTATATTTGGATCCAAACTCTACCTTAGAGGTTAGGTAGAAGTAATACTCATTTCATTACAAGGAAGATTGTTATAGTTTTGTTGGTAAACTCTGAACAAACATGATGCAATTGCCAAAAGTTTGGAATGTCCTTAATTTGCTAAGATTTGTTCGTCTAAGTGTTGATCATTGCTATGTGAGAAGAGAGGAACTTATGGTCATTCGATGTGAAAAATGAGGTTTATCTTCCCTTAATATTAGGGCAATAGTAGGTTATTACATGATCAAATGTAATAGAGCTGGCAAATATGAGAGGAGATTGAAGTGTTTAAGTGTGTTTGGGCTCTATTATTAAATTATATTTAAAATATTAATCGTGTGACCGTGTCATGCATATTTCTAAGGTTCAACACGAACATGTCACTATTATAAATATGTTGATGTTGAGCCCAAACACACTTAGATCATGTCTCATTTGTGTCAGGTCATGCGCAGTGTCCCTAACTACATGCTCTAAGATGTATAATATTGTTGTAGCACGTTGAGGCAGATCAGCCAGTTTTACTTTATTGTGTCTAGGATACAAATAACTCCACATATTTACATGTGCAGTATCTTTTCTTTTTCTTTCAGCAGAGGTTGGGTTAGTAATTGTATAATTTATATTAAATACAGTTACGATAGACGGCAAAGAGAATGTTGTCAAAGAAGAGTTTCATGATGCTGATACTGAAGACATGAAAGCCGTTGAATGTATATATGACATTTCTGATGACGAAGAAGCAGGTGCTGAGGAAGAAGAGGGTGGGAATAGCGAAGATGAAAATGTTGGGGATGAGGAAAGTGAAGACAATATTGAAGGCATCGAAGATGATGGAGACTGTAATGAAGAGAGCGAAGATGATGAAGGCAACAAGGAAGGGATTGAAGAAGATGAAAGACCGTATAAATCCATTGATGATTCGGTACCTGAAAAGAGAAGACAGAAGGGATTGGAAATTCATATTGGTGGACTGGATCAAGAGACTGTTGAAGACGACTTGATCGAAGTTTTTGGGAAATTTGGGGAAATCCTAAATGCCCGGATTATAAGGAATAAACCTAAGAGTAGGAGATTTAGTAGAGGATTTGCATTTATTCAATATGCCACTGCTGAGCAAGCTAAGAATGTTGTTGCTGAGTTGAAGGATGGGATTGAGGTTGAAATTATGCAGTTCAAAGTTATTTTGTATATTCATGTTTTTTCTTTTTGTTTAGTTCAACTTCCTTTTCTTAATTATACTGTTTTTTTTTTTTTTTCTGTGGTTAAGGTGAAAGGCAAGCGTGTTAAGGTATCAGCGACCTGGGAAGATGCTACACTTTTCATGGACAACATCTGCAAGAGTTGGACAAAAGAGCAAGTAAGATTTCCTGATTTAATATTATTGTCCCTTTGATGGTTACATAAAGTCCATTCCATTATGCATTGCAACTTTTTATTGACGTTAGCTGTTAGTTATATCAATTCATATGTAACCGTGTCTACAACATTTTCGGTGCCAAGGTACTTGATGCACTGAGAAAGTATGGAATTGAACATATTGAGGAGGTGCGTTTACCAAATGATCCTAAGAACGAAGGGCAGATTGAAGGTTTTGCTCTCTTGGAATTCGGCACCCATGTGGATGCAGTAGCAGCACATCAACGATTAAGAAAGCCAGATGCTGTTTTTGGATGTGATAGAAGTGTTAAAGTAGCCTTCATGAGAAGCCAAGTAGATGCCAATGAGGATCTATCACAGGTTCATATTCAAGATCTACTTATAAGTTTTTCATGTTATTTTTTGTTCCCTTGGTCCTTCCTAAAAGGTTTACTGAGGCCTGTGTGTATTTATACTTCACATGTACATGGGATGTGCAGGTGCAATTTTGCGTGGATTTAAACCCAAGTGCAGACTTCACCTTAAATTTCATTGTTTAAGATAATGAGCCATCACAACGAACCTTTATGATCTTTCTCATTATTAGTTAGAGTGGTTAACTAGTAAGGACAAACAGAAAGAGGTAGGGGTAGGTCTAAGTAGAGCTAGCAATTTGGAACTGAACTCGCAGGCACCCAAAATCTTACCAACAACATTTTAGCGGGTCTGGGTTGCTAAAAATAGACCTGATTAATTTTTGGGCTGGGTTGGGTATGCCATTAAAGATGTGCGGGTTGGGTTGGGCAATACACACATTTTGCATGATTTAATGGAGGATATAACTTTAAACAGGATGGAGCGGAGAAGAGTATGATTAGAACATCTCAAGGAGTTTTGCTAAGAGATAATAGTCATCATATATAGTTAATTGTGTGGAACATGTAAAACAATTGCGTAGATGTTTAGCATATGCTTGTTCTCTTTCTCTCTCTCTCTCTCTCTCTCTCTCTCTCTCTCTCTCTTGTTAATTATTTTGATATTTATACACCTTAAAAACTGATATTTTAAGGAATGTGATGTGACCTTCAAATAAGAAAAGGAATGTGATGTGTATTGGCTGGCCCTAAAGAGGGAAAAAAACATATCAGTTACATTTTAGTATCAAATAGATGCATATAAGGATCATATGTGTCTCATTTGGGCCGAAAAAGTTTTTTGGGCGAATTGAAACTGAAAGGGACTTGGTAATAAATGCAAGAATTATGGTTGATCGCTTGATCTTCTCCAGAAAGTTCCCTAGCTTGTTTGGGATTTATTGAAGGTCCTCAGACTGGGGGAACTTGTGATTATAGATTTTCATTTTTGGAGCAGCATCTTTTCATTGTTATTTTATGTCTCAGATTAGAGCCAACATTTCAAAAGGCGGAGACCGACTTCAGAAAGCCATGGTTGGAGGATTCGAGGTTAATAAGAGCAGTGAAGAGACAACAAAATCTAAGACCAAAGGTGCTGAAAAGGAACGTGAAAAGACAAAGCAAGATCGTAGTGTCAGGAATAAGGATAAGGGGACAGGAAAGGGGAAACGGACAGATTCTGAAGAAAAGAGCAAGCGCGTGGATTCAAAAATTACAGGAAGTGAATCAAGTAGACGAAAATCTAGTGTCACTGAAAATCGAGCTGTTGGGGTGTCATCCAAATCAAATAGAAGAAGAGGTCAAAAGAGAAAGCAAATGCCTTTGCCTTTGCCTAGGACCCGCGATGATCGCGGAAAGAGGGTCGAACATGGTCATGACAACAGGCCTTCAAAGAGACGACAAGGTAGCAATATGCTTTATTTTGTGCATTTGTGTTGTATTCTTTCAAGCTTTAGTTAAATAGAAACATGTGGCTGGACACTGTTTATTTGCAGGCAATCGGCAAAGTCCACCAAGGAATGCTGTTAGGAGTCCAAGGAGGAATCCTCGCACTAGAGAGCGACCGTCCCGTGCTGCAGATTCCTTGGCACACAGAGTGCCGTACACATCTAGACGTCCTGAATATATAAGTAGTTTCGCTGGCCATGACCACAGTGCACTTTCGGGTTCAAAAAGGCTACGCTCAGATATGGTAATTTGCAATTTACATGGTTGCCATTATTGAGATTGTGCTCTGTGCTGTTTTCATGACTGGAGTGATCTTCTTTCCAGGAGCCCCATGCTGGATATGTTAAGCCAGCTTCTTTGAAAGAAGTCCATCACCATGCAGTATATCGAGAGCATGCTCTTGCAAGCCCGACTAAACGTCACGCACAATACCATGAACCTGCTCTTGGAAGTCAACACCAACGTAGTGTGAGTTACCTTGAACCTGCCCTTGGAAATATACAACGTCATCATGTGAGGTACCTCGAACCTTCTCTTCGAAGAGATGCTCAACCTCATGGAGAATATCTTGAACCTACTGTTGGAATACAAAGACATAGTGCTTATTATCACGGGCTGAGAAGGTTTACCTCGTGCATGGTTTTTTTGTACTTGTTAACTTTAGTTTTAATTTTTAGTTTGATTGATATGCTTCATGTTTGTCTACAGAGATGGTGGGTACAATGACCAAGTCGGCAGTGGTTCCACATCTGGAGGTGGTAAGCTTCTTTTGTTATCATGTTTCTTCTTTAAAAAAATATCTGGAGCTTTTCGTTGCTTCTGGACCGTGTCGCACCCTTCACCTTGATTTTCTCAGTGATCGACTGCCGAAATTGTTGAACTAAATCTGGTGCCTATAGGAAAATAGAGAAATCTCCCCCCTGCCCCCTTCCCAGCTAGAGCTGACAATTTGGATTTGAATATGTGGGTATCCGAAAACATGACCCTTATTTTGCTGGCTTGGGTCAACTTAAGTAGACCCGTTAGTTTATTTAGGTCGGGTCTGCCATGAATGAGGTACCGGCTGGGTTGGGCAGCCCACACCTTTTTCAGGGCAAACCCACAGCCCCGCACCCCTGCGGATCGGGCTAGGATTAGGCCTTTTCAACATGAACCCAATATCCGAATTTCCACCTCTATTCCCACACAACCTCTCAATTTCACGCTATCTCTATATCAACCTCAGCTTCTGTAGATTCCTCAGGAGATCATATACACCTCTTGTTATGGTCTGCACTCATATAATATTGCTTGCATCTTGCTCTCCTTTGAAATTTGTTGATATTCTGATTCTAATTTGTCTTGCACATTATATTCCTTTTTCCTTCCCTTTGCTCAGATGGAAAGAAGAAGCATGTTTTAAGTAGTTATATATAGTTTTGTCTGTATGAAAATTACTCACCGATTACGGAGAACCATTTTTGTACGGTTCTTTATGATGGTTATGAGCCGCAACATCTCTTCACAAACTTTATCTGGGTTGTCAAAATTTATTTCTTTCTACACTGCGTGATAAGGGTACTAATGCTTTACTTTTTTGTTGGCTTCTCTTCTGTTTTTGTAGTATCAGCCCTACCTTCTTCCTATGTTCTGAATCCTAGTTACCGGAGCTATGATGGATATGAGGTTCTCTCTCTCTCTCTCATACACAGACACACACACAAACTTACATTTAACATAGCAAATACTCCCGTTTCCACTTTCGTAAAAATGGACAATTTTAGGGTTGGATTTTTCTCCTAATACCCTCGCGTGCTCTTCTCATAACAAACTCTAGGGATTCTAACTAACTTATCTTTTGGGATATATTCTTAACTAACCAAAAAGAAAGTGGACACTCATTTTGGGACAATTTTATATAAAGAAAGGGAACACACGTTTTGGGCTGGAGGTAGTATAATTATTTATATGCACTGTCATTTTTAGTAGTTTTATCATCAAACTTGAGAGTTTTTTTAGTAATGTCACTTAGCATCCTCTAGGTCTCGAGTCTTGAGTCTCGACCAGTTTCAATTTTATATCTGAAATTGGATATTCATTCATCCAATGCTGAAATCTACGTGCAATTTATCAAGTTTCCAAGTTTGAAATTTTATGCATTCGAAGAGACGAGCTTTATATTCTTTTTACAAGTTTTTATTTGTTAGGAATTGATGGGTTTTCATTATCCACTAATCTACTACTCACTACGTCCCAAAATGAGTGTCTTGCTTCTTTTGAATTTTGTCTCAAAGTGAGTGTCCTCTTTTCATTTTTAGGAAGTTTGTATGAATTGTCAATAGTATCCCTCAAGTTTTTTATAACCCTTGATCACGAGGATACAAAAGTAAATATACCACACTAACTAACATAGTTTTTCTCGAAGTATAAACAATGACATTCATTTTGGGACGGATGTAGCATTTGAGGATATTAAGAATTTCAGTCACATTCTGCTCATGTTTGTTGCTACTCAATACTTATTTCTCTCGTAATTTTATGCAGGTTGACGGTCGCAGAGTTAGTGGTTATCGTCATATTAGCCAATCGTATCTGCCTCGTGGATAAGCATGTGGAAACCTGAGTTTTTCAAAAACAACGCCGGAGAAAGCAAAAGCATGGAATAATTTACCAATTCCTAATTTTGTTTGTGATAAATGTACTTGCATTTCTTTGTACGAAATAATCTGTATCGTATATTGTTTATCCTTCACAAATTAGGGTTTTCGTTTTTCATGGATCGATTGTCATGAAAATCCTATATAGGTATGTGAATTGGTTTGATTTCATGTTTTAGTAGAGCTTCAATGATATATTCCTTCCCAAATGGGTGCATTTTGAGAATATGTTTGCTTGTTTATTAGAAATTGCAAAAATATGATGAAGTTTGTGTATTGAGATGTGAATTGGAGAAGATGTTGAGTTTGAATTTGATGGTATAATAGCGTTTTCGATGACAAAAAAAGTTCGGGAATGAAATTCGAAAATAGTGAGGGAATGAGATTCTCGTTATCATGTTTTTATTTTTCTGGCATGGAAAGTGCTATGGGATATGAATTCCTTTCTCATTCCTGATTTTCATCTTAATTGGTTTTTAAATATAATTCAAACCCTAATTGGACATATATGAAAAAGTGATATGTGATCGGGGAAAATTAAGATCGAATATGAACAATTCTATTACTCTAATTCTCATTGGTCATTAAAATTTGAAACTACGAACAAAAGTCATCGCTATATATATTTCCATACTTACATAATATGAGTTTCGAATTCGAGAAAAGTTTTCACATCGTTACCTCGAGGTCACACACTAAATCAATATACAATCTCTCTACAAAAGTAAAGACTATACAAAATGTTGCACACACAAACGACTCTCTCCAAGCCTCATAATCGCAACGTCAAAATCGAAACTGAATTTCGGTGCAACAGTAAAAGTTGTTGCTTCGTAGCTTGTTCGTTCGAGTCACATATACAACCTCTTTACTAGGCATACAAATTAATTTACATCTTTCAATACCTCAAAGTCGTGCGAGTCTCGTGCACTGAACTGAACTGTCTTTTTTTTTTTTTTATGAAACCCGAGTTTCGAATTCTACCTTTGAGTACTTGTCGCCTTGGAAAATGAATTTGGAGATAAGCAAGAATGATGGGTAGTTCTTGATGACAATTTTTGCTCCACAAATCTCATGGAAGGCCTTGACTCAGGAGTTTTGTGTATGCAAGCCAAAGCTAAAGCTAAAACCAATAGCACATCTTGTGCTAATTGGCCTGTTGGAGGCTGTAGCTGCTGGTCTACCAAATCCTCCACAACCAATTCTGAGTCAATACTTGGCAACAACAATAGCTCTCCTGGGTGCCTACCCATCATCACTTCCAGTGCCACCACTCCAAAGCTGTAAACATCACATTTCTCGGTGACTCGGGCATTGAACGCGAGTTCTGCATATTGAAGAAAGTCGAGTTAATGAAATGATTGTGTTTCAAAACGGTCATTTCCATTACCGGAACAAAATGAATACTAAAGAGACCATTTAGGGACAGAAGCGGATACGAAGGCGACTAAGATGAATACATACCAAATCAGAAACTAATACTCCTTGTGATAGACTTCCTCTAGTATCCTCGTGGACATGTATTCTAACGAACTCAACTGATACTAACTAACTTATCGTAAATTCGATCCTAGGGATACTGTTTTAGGACAGAAATGCAAAAGAAAACAGAACACTCATTTCGGGACGAAAAAAAGTAGCATAGTTGAGGACCGAATCAAAACAAAAACCAAACTGTATACCAATTCAGAACAAAATAAATAGTTAGAGAACCGAAACGAAAAATGATCCTTCTAAAAAAACGAACTTGGGAAATGATGTTAAGTTCCATACCTGGAGCCATGTAGCCATAGGACCCAGCAATGGATGCACAAAAATCCATAGAATCACCATCTGACCCCAACACTCTTGCACTCCCAAAATCTGACAGCTTTGGCTCAAACTCAGCCCCAACCAAAACATTGCTCAATGACACATCACAATGCACAATTTTAGGACAACAATCATGGTGCAAATAAGCTAAAGCTTTAGCCACACCTTTCACAATATTTACCCTTTTGCCCCAATCCAAAACCCCCCAGCTTCCCCCATACAAAACCCCCCTCAAGCTCCCTTTCTCCACATACTTGTACACCAAGAACATGCACCTATTCATGGAACATGACCCACAAAACTTGATAATATTCTTGTGTCGAATCGATCTCAAAACCTCGATCTCGTTCTCGAATCTCCCCCATATTCTTGATTCCGAGACTATTTGTCCGGCTTCAGGCAATTCTAGCTTTTTGACAGCAAAACTCCTCCCGGAGGGGAGTTCTGCTTTGTAAACGATACCGAATCCTCCCTTCCCAATGCAATGCCGGTCTGCGAACCCGTCTGTCGCCTTCACTATCTCCTCGAATCTCGGCTTCTTCCCGTCCCGGTCCCATATCACCGACTCGTGGAACATGTAGTAGTTATTACTAGTACTACTTTTGGATTCCTCGTCGTGGACTTGTTCGGGTTTTTGGTGAAATAGAGCGAATGCAACGACAGAAGTGACCGTTAGAATGAGAGCAGCAAGAACCGTGACGGGAATGATGATCCTGAGGTTGAGGGGGGCTCTGGGGGAGCTACAAGGGGTAATACCTGGCACATTTCCACATAGTCCTGAGTTTCCGGTGAAAGAGTCTTCGGGAGCAGAGTCAAAGACGGGTCCCGAGGGGATTGAGCCGGTCAGGTCATTGTGAGAAAAATCTACTGAGACGAGACTAGTCATTGATGCAAAAGCCGTAGGGATGTTTCCTGGGAGAAGTGGTGTGCAAATGGTCAGATCCTGACTAGTTTCGTACCGAAATTGTCTCTCATCTATCGAAAACAGATCAAAATGGTCCCGAAGTTAACTATCGTGAAAAGAACTAACGGGAGTTATTGTCGGGACCTATTGAAATCTGAATAATATGGTTTCTATATATACTACTTTCAATTTATTTTATGGTACAACAACAAAATAGACATAAAAACTATCAGAATTTAACGTCGGGACTCGCGACCATTTTGATCGGTTTTCAATAGTTGGAGAACAAATTTTGCATAAAACTAGTTCAATAACCAAATTAGTGGGGTCTAGACAACTAAACAATGAAATTAACCTATACAAAGTTTCAATACGATGATCTATCAATCACATTATAGATTATAACCAAATAATGCACACCCGTACCTGAGAGATTGTTACGTGAAACATTCAAATTCTCCAGCATTTCAAGATCTGTCAGGCTCGCCGGGATGGATCCTGCGAAAACGTTACTACTAAGGTCCAACAAGTACCTCAATGACACCAATTTCCCAAGCTCCACTGGTATTTCACCGGATAATTTGTTGCTACTCAAGTTCAAGCTCGTCAATTCTTTCAGATTCTGAAGACTCAACGGTACACTCCCAGTCAAATCATTGTCAGAAAGATCGAGTGAATCGAGCTGGACTAATCCGCCTATGCTCTCGGGGATTTCCCCCGTGAAATGGTTTGAACTCAACGACAAGGTCAACAATAGGCCTAGTATCCCGAGCTCTGGGGGAATTTCCCCTGTGAACTCGTTTGAGTTCAGGTGGAGATCACGAAGTTGTACTAACTTTCCGATTTCTAGGGGAATTCCCCCCGAGAGTCTGTTTTCTGAGAGGGAGAGCCTCGTGAGGCTCTCGCATTTCCCCCAGGAACTCGACAATGTACCCACAAAATGATTGTGTTGGAGATCTATATAAATAAGATTCGGGTAGACCCCAAAAGAGTTAGTAATGTCGTCGGTGAACTTATTCCTATCGAGCCTGACTCGAAGAAGCCTCGAGCAATTCCTCAGGCAATGTGGCAATGATCCTGTGAATAGGGGTGAGATTGATCGGTTAAATGGTAAAAACGATCGAAATGAAACTGAATTTGTTAAACGTCATTGGAAATATTTAAAATCAACAATTCAATTTAAACATATGATGTGTGTGCAACATTCATTTCGATCTTATATCGACAAAAGATATAAATATTCGGTTCGGTTTGGTTCAATTCAATAACCTGTCAAATATACAAGTAAAACCAAACCGACATTAAAATACTCATGTTATAACCGACCTATAACGTACCTGTGAAATTGTTGTCATTTGCTGTGAAATGCTCAAGTGCAAGGCCATTGCACATTTCCTTAGGAAGGTCTCCAGAGAAACTGTTGTTGGAGAAGCTAACAAAGTTCAAGAAAGGACTAAACTTCCCAAAATCACTTGCAATACTTCCTGAAAATTTATTAGTTGACACGTCAAGATGTGTCAAGTTCCCGAGGCCAGAAATGGTCTCGGGAAGCTCCCCGGAGAGCTCGTTGACACCAAGATCGAGTGACTCGAGAGCTGTCATATTGCCAATCTCCGGGGGAACCGTTCCATTGAGCTGATTAGTTGTGAGGAACAAGACTTTAAGGTTTCGGAGATTCCCAAGCGTCGGAGGGATTGGCCCTGAGAGTTTGTTTCTTGAAAGAGAGAGTTGCACCAGGTATTCCAAGTTCCCAATCTCACTCGGGATAGGACCTGTGAAGCTGTTTTCGTACAAGTAAAGGATCTTGAGGTTCTTCAGGAGACCAATCTCGGGGGGAATGTGCCCCGAGAAAGAGTTGTTGGAGACTTGGAAGCGGGTAAGCTGAGTCCAACTGGCGAAAAACTGGGGGGAGAGGCTGCCGGAGAGGAAGTTATCGAACAACCTGAGCTCGGTGAGCTGGACAAGACTTGTGAGCGACAAGGGTAATTCCCCTGAGAGGTTGTTCCCCCCGAGGGACAGATAGGTGAGGTTCGTGCAAAACCCGAGCTCAGGAGGAACAATTGAATTCACCTTGTTATCTCTAAGGTTAAGGTAACGAAGATTCTTGAGTTTGCCTATTGAAGAAGGGATGTTTTTCTGGAAGGAGTTGTATGACAAGTCAAGCACTTCAAGATTCTTCAAGAAACCGAGGCTACGAGGGATTTCCCCTTGAAATGAGTTATTGCTAAGGCTTAAATACTCGAGGCTGCGGAGATTAGTGAATACTGATTCTGGCATGAGGCTTGTAAACTCGTTGTGACTCAAGTCCAGGGAGGTCAGGTTGGGGCACAAGGGTACAAACATTGGGAAGTGTGAGGCAAGTTCATTGGAAGAAAAGTTAAGGTATGTCAAAAATGGCATACCGATGAATGTGGACCAATTGGGAGGAGACTCGAGCTTGTTCCCTCCAATGTGAAGGTAATGTAGGTTCCGGAGACCCGAAACTTCACCCGGAATGATGCCACTGAGGCTATTATTGCGAAGATCAAGGCGTTCCAATCGTGCCAAGTGGCCAATCCCCGCGGGGATAATACCGTGAAGCAAGTTGTTGCTCATGTCCAAGACAACAAGGCTAGGAAACGAGGAGAAGTTAAGTCGTGCCAACGAGCCTGAGAGGCCGGCAAAAGAGAGGTTCATGTGGGAGATTTCCCCGGTGGCGCCACAAGAAATGGAAGTCCAATTGGTGCAAAGGTTGGGGAGATTGGTGAGGGACCATGAAGAGAGATGGTTTTGGGATTGTGAGGACAAGTTGTGTTTCCATTGGAGAAGGGACAAGGCTTGTGAAGTGGGTGATGAGAGGGTTTTGGGAGGTAATGGGGAGAGGGAAAGTAGGAGGAGAAGGAGGAGAAGGAGGTGGTGGTTTTGGAATGGGAGGGACATGGTTTGTGTGTTGGGACAAGAAAATTTGGTTTTGGGGGGATTTATGGTGTTTGAGGCATTTTGTCAAACAGTTGGTGGCCATGGAATGTGATGGGTTGGTTCACTGTAGCTTTGGAGGTTTCTATGATGGCTCCCTTGTAAGAATCTGGTTTGCTAGCAACAAGTTAGTGTTGACTCAATCAGGTTTCTTTTACTATTTCTATACATCAATATATACATACATATACATATATATATAATCTCACCCAAAAGAATCGGTATAGTAGTAAAGTTATTGCATTTATGATCATGATGTCGCGTTTTTAATCGAGAACAATTTCTTAACAAACTGAATCATATTGAATAATTCAGCAACCAGTTCGATCGAGACTTTATTGATGTATATGTCTAATTATCTTATCATCTAATCTAATAGTCAAAGAAAAAAATGGTGACCAAATTAATTGACTGTGATTGACACAACTTATCAAGTCGATTATTCAATCAACAAATCGATAAAATTTTCATGTAAATTTTTTATTATCGAGAAGCAAAAAAAAAAAAAAAAAAAAAAAAAATTATGCCCACTTGGGGGTTCATTGCAATTTTTGGTAGATGTTGTGTTGAATCCACTTTCAAACATAAATGAAAAACATTCAACTCATTTTTTTCATTTTAAAATAACATTACTATAGAGATGCATGAATATGCTTTGTTTCAATCATTCAACAACTTTACTAAAGCCTTTTGTGGTGTGAAACCAATATGAATTGAAAATGACTCCAACTTTTTCCTCAAAAAATAATTGAACATGGGTTGATATATAATCCAAAACACAATTAGATGAGTTTTATTAATGGGTAAAATGTATATCAGTTAACTGATAT
>JAYMTH010000244.1:0-24467 GCA_036897465.1 Pelargonium australe
GGAGACGTCGCGCGGTGGTTTTGATTTGGAGCAAGGCGGTGGCCACCGCCGCTCGTCCGCAGGGAGCGAGGTGAGCGTCTGTTTCTCCGACGCGGACGCGGAGTCCTGCTACTCCCAGTTCTATTCCACGACCGGCGGGTCGTACGATGACTACAGCTTTGCCTGCGTGTCCGACGCCGAGATGGGGAACGGGTCGGGTTCTCGGAGGGCGTCGTCGGTTTCCGATTGCTCGGTGGAGGTGGCGGTAGCGGAGGAGAGTGAAATTAAGGCGCATTTGGCCAAAGTGGAGAGAGATTGTAGAATCTGCCATCTGGGTTTGGAGAGCAACAGCCATGAATCTGGAATTCCGATAGAATTGGGCTGTTCTTGCAAAGATGATTTGGCTGCTGCTCACAAGCATTGCGCTGAGGCTTGGTTTAAAATCAAAGGCAACAAGTGAGTAAATTAACCTTAAATTTCTCTAATCTTTTCATGATCATGCTAGTTAGATTTTATGTTAAATTGTCACTGGAACTGTTCAAATATAGTAGAAGTTGATGAACTTGTGAAGGTTAAAGATACTGCATTTTAGTTTAAATAAAAGAAGATAGTATTGAAAGTAAAAGCTGAAGAGTAAAGCATTGTGAAGTCTTGTTTGATGTGTCCAAGTACACCGACGATTCCTTGCTGTTCTGTCTTTTTTGGAGTTTAGGAATCTTTCTGGCTACTTTCCCATTCAATTCATCTTTTATGAAAGTTTCGATTTGACCTCTTGGGGATGTCTTGATTATCATCGCCACGCCACCTGGTCTTTATTAATTCCCCGATACATTTCCATATCGCCTATTCAATTATCATTCAAGTTTTGTGTATCGAGGGATATGGAATAGCGAGTGCCACTTTTCTGATAGGATCGGTCTTTTATATGCATCTATGATAAGGTCTCTTGCTGGCAATACTAAGCCCAGTTCCTTTACTTGAATCGTTGGTGTAATTTGCTATTGCAGCCACTGACTATTCCATTTGATTACTTTTCAATGATCGATTAGGAAATTAATGTGAAGGCATGTGAATTTGGTTTCCTAGAAATGATATTGATATAAATCAGTTTGTCAATGTTACACATTTGAATCCTTGAATAAGCATAGCCTTTAAAGAATTGAAGCATTTGATTGTGAAGTAGAAGCTTTATTGTGTTATTCCGCTCTTTCTGGTATGTTTATGTTTTGTCTGTTCGTGTGAAAGGTATCTCTATATTATCCGAAACGGTCGAGAGAATATGTGATGGATCACGTAACTCTCGAGTGATGTAAAGATGTCGTCACCTCTCTAAATAAGAAAGTTAATAGCAAAAGCAAACCATATATTAGCAGGCAAAGTATCTTTTTTTATGTGGACCAAATAGTATACTTGTTGGAATTGTGTACGCTATTGCTATATGTGCTATCCTTTTCTGGTTATTTTCCATTACTATCAAAATCCGCTGTCGTGGGTCTCTTTCCATAATGCTATGTGAAACAAAGAATTTCTCTTTAAAACTCGTGTGATTTTAGTATGCCTCAGGTTTCATACTCTCTAGGTCTGGAACAAAGTCGTATTCAGAAAATTGGTTTTGTAATTTTCAGTGTTTTCCGGTTGTACTTATTTTTTAGTTTTGATTTTTCAGGACCTGTGAGATATGTCATTCGCTTGCACGTAATGTGGCTGGTGCTGCTGAAGTCGAGACAGTAGAGCAGTCGTTGAATGAGAGCAGTAGTTCAACAGCAGTCTTAGCCTCGGTGCCCACTTCATCAGAAACCCGGAGCTTATGGCATGGCAATCGCTTCCTAAACTTTCTGCTCGCTTGCATGGTCTTTGCATTTGTCATATCATGGCTCTTTCACTTCAATGTGCCCACATCATCGTAAAGTCTCTTAACCAAAGTATTAGAATAAGATACGTAAAGAAACGAATGAAAAAGGGAAATTGAATCTTGTAGGAGCCTGCAAACTTGTTGCTATGAGTCGGTCTTTGAAGACGAGCAGCAAGATAGTTTCAAGCCTCTTGGTTTTCATATAGTTGTTTATCATCCATACGATCCTCATCTACACTCGTTGAGAATCAGGTCTACATTTGCACATTCCTAGTAATTATTTACAATTGCTATGCCAAGATTAAGTATTCGATATCGCGTACTGTATTGCTACATGGGTTTTTATTTTCTTTCAATCATAATCTGATTTCTTGGTAAAATGCCAAAGCTTTGTGTTACAATATAGCCTCGTAAAACACATCTTCAGAGTTCAGACTTCAGAGATAACATAGACATTCATACCAAAACAAATAAAAATTTTACAGAAAATACTGTGAAGTAGCAGAGGCTCAAAATGGCAAGAGAGATGACAAATAGGGAATAGATACAAGAGACTAGACAACATTATGGAAGAAACGAAAAATCTACAGTTTCAATTTTTGGTCTTTTTGGCTTCCAACGTAGTGCCGTCTTTGAGCATTTCTTGAGCGTCATTTTCCATCCCGAGGCTGAAGAGGCAAGCGGCTTGAAGATACATGGCAGTTGGCCACTCGGGAGATATTACCTGTGCCTGCATTGCGTCGCCTAGAGCTTCTTGTGGCATGTCACTCATTAAGTAAGATAAGGAGCGTCTAGCGTATACTGTTGGTGAAACCATGGTTCCGCCATCTATAAACTACAGATAACAAAATTGAAATCTTGAGAAATGCTCAAAAGACTGTTCAGTCAAGTTAAACTGGTAAGTCAGTGACATGCGAATAGTATTGAATCCGGAAACTCTGTTATATACATGGGTACAGAGAAATCTAATTCACATTTTCTATAGTACTAAGATTTTATGCAAAATATGACTTAAGAGGGACAAGTTTTTAGGGCTGCAACATCTTGCAGCTTGAGTAAATGTTGAGAAGATAAAGCATGGTTCTTTAGTTAAGCACAGAATTAACTGAAGTTGCTAAACTCACTTGTGTATAGCAATCTATGGCAGTTGTTAAATCCTTGGCTCGGAAAGCAGTATCTCCATGCTTCTTAGAATTCAATGTATCCTGCATCTGATTAGTCCACATCTGAAAGGAAAGCTGCAAGAAGAAAGAGCTCTAACAAAATTAGTACCCAAGTTATTACCAATCCTCAACAATAATATATCAGTGCCATCCAGTTTGGCCAACACGGGATTTTTATACTTTCTAGGATTTCACTTTCTATCCTAAGAAGATATGTGCAGGGAAATTGTACAAGACATGATGCACGAAATAAGAATTTTAAACGGAAAATCCAGGACAGGCAGTAATAAACCTCATTAGCAATTCCTTCATCATCCTTGTACCCAATCTTATCCAATATTTCATGTATGGCGGTGAGATCCATTCTCAAGCAAGCTTCACCAAACGGTGTTAATGACAGTGGCTGCACTGATGCAGCATTTTCTTGTGGAATACCCAGCAAAATGTGTGATGGAACCTGCTCGAATAACATCATATAAGTGATTCTTCTCAACAAACTAGTCATTAACTCAAAAGCTGGCAAGCATATACATTATAAACAATGTTATGTCAGTTAATTAGATATATATATATAACAAAAATATATCTCTGACTTAACATCCAGACCCTTATTTAAAAGCACATTACTGAGACACAGCTGTTGCAAATACTTCCACCACATATATATTGTGATTCTGGCAAAGAAAAGAGATCTTTGGATGACAATGCGGATTGAATTGAACACAAATACTTTTCTAAGTCCCATATATATATAAGAACAACAGGAATTGGCATACTGGTATATATAATAACTAAATATGAAGTAATATATTAAGAAAAAGTGATTGAACGACAGATGGATAAATATACCTCTGTTTCCTTCTGAAGTGACACAAGAGAAGTGACAAGGGACTTTGCGTTTGGTCTTTCACGGGCTTCATACTGCAAACAACGGGAGGCTAACCTTACTAGCTCAGTTCCATCATCATTTGAGAAATGACCCTCCAGAGCAGAATCCATCAACATTAGGAAATTCTTGCCACGAATCAGGTCAAGCGCCTGAAAACAAGGCAGATGGTGTAATCGTCAAATATTATATTAACTACTAGCGGATCATGAGTTTTGCATAAGCAAATTTGTTCTAATTCAATAAATCTGCCTGGAAGTTTTTGAAAACTATGAACCCTAGCTATTTAGCCAAAAGATATTGGAGATCTGTATGTCAAGGCAACTAACACCCTGACATGGGACAGTCTTATTAGTGTTTATGTTATGTAAGACTTATTATGATCGGAATATTTGTATTAGGGCTTTGGTTTGTACTCCATATACCATATTCTGTCATAGTTGGAAATAGTTTTGGTATATATTGAATAAAAATGGGGCATTTGATTATCCCTCTATTGGTTCTTTCTTCTTGATTCTCCTTTCTGTTTCTTAAGTCTCCCCTTCTGTCTATTGACCTCTCCCATTTCGTCTGAACTCTATTCCCTTTTCCTAAATCTCTCTAAAACTTCTATATTCTCATTATAGTCCTACATCAATTAGCACCATAGTCAGATATTCAATGGTATTATTATTGTCCTACATCTCACCACAACGACCCTAGTGTAGTATATTCCATTTTCTATAGTAAGTTGATTCACTAACTTATAATAAGAGAGAAACTTTACATTTTAGCAAACAGAGATATTTGAAGAGAAAGTATCATGGGAAACCGAAATCTTACATGGCTTGGAGGAATGTGTTTACCACTCAGAAGATCAAGCAACAGGGTTCCAAAACTATAAACAACACTTTCTTGCGTTACTCTACCTGTACACATATAATGATATACTGCTGTTAGCTTCTACCTAAACTGCAATCAAAGAGATGGAGAAGTATGTAATGGACACTAGCTATGAGTTTTGTAAAAATGAACTTTTCGTTCACGGCCCTGTTTTAAGTACTGGTAGCAAGTCATGATGATGCACCCTCCTCCCTCCACATTAATTGTGTGTGAGAGAGAGAGAGAGAGAGAGAGAGATTAAAACCTTCATTCTTATAGAGCCGGTACTAAGCAATCTTTTGTGGTAATAGATAATTTAAAAAGGAAACACACCATTCATATAGAGTTAATACCAAGCTGTTTCTTATGGTAAGAGATTAATTAAAAAGGGGAGAGTACTTCCATACTAACTCTAGAGTAGGTACTTTAAAAATAAATAAAAAACTCTAGAGTAGGTATTTTAGCTGATTCCATGGTAACAGATTTGCTAAAGGACAAACCTAAAAATCCAAATATTTTTCTAGTCTTCAGTTGCAAACTCAAAGTATATTTTAGACTTTAATAGGTTTTTAAGGAGGATGCTACTTCAGGATTAGGATCTCCAGAAGTAAAACTTAGAAGGAAGTGCTTCAATGCCTGCAAAGATCATATCATTACTAGGTATCCAGTTCATCAAAAATCAGATTATACCTGTTCTCAAGTACTCTGGAGGGGTAAAGGCCAAGTTTGTACTGTAACTCTTGCCATCTCTACTATTCTTCATTAGCCCAAAGCAAGACAACCTAGGGTTACCATCCTGTGAATCACTCCCAAATAATACAATCCTCAGAATTAAATGGCTAATATAACATTAAAAAGTACTCCCTCTGTCCCAAAATGAGTGTCTTGTTTCCATTTTTTGCAAAAATTTAGAATTACCAAATAATTTAGTGTGTTTTCAATATTACCCTCACTTTCTCACCTACACCCCCATGTGCAAAGCTGCCCATGTGCATAAGTGATAAGGGTAATATGGGAAAAACAATGATATAATAACCTAAAAATAGAGACATGACACTCATTTTGGGACAAAAAATTTAGACAAACAGGACACTCATTTTGGGACGGAGGGAGTAATACTTATTATACCTAAATACCACCCATAGCACCTGTAAATGGATAGCAACTACCCTATAGCCAAAATAAGTAGGCTAGGCTCCCAAGATAGAGCTACGAAAGTCAATATGAAAGAAAGAATAAAAATTCAAGTAGAACGGATCTATCAAGTAATCCAATAATTGGAACACTCTACTTAAACTCGACCCAATAGATTAATCAATTCCTTGAGGCAAACAAAATATGTTGTTTACCTTATCAAACAAAATTCTATAAGCATTGAGATCATGATATAAAGCTCGTCCTTTACTGCTGCAATAGTCCAGAGCTTGTGCCAGATACAGCGCCACCCTCAGCCTCATTGCCCATTTCATTGGCTGGGCCTCCCCTACACCAAATTCAACCATTAAACTGCCACCTCATAGCAGACAAAAAAATACTTTTCCATGGTAAGCTAATATCCATACTTTGACAATTGACACAAATCAATAAAATTAGCATATATATCCATCAAAAGTGGAAAACATTTCATAGGCCACTCAATTAAAACTGAAAATACAAGCATATAATGTATCTAGAATCCAGATTAGCCAGCATCCAATGCGTGACGCCAAAAACAAAAAACAAAATGTACTTCCACAACACAATGCTATAATCAAAAGGCCACTCAATTAAAACTTAAAAAGCGAAGAGAATGACGCATAAGCAAACATTGAAAATCACCAACCAGTCCACCATTGCTCTGATTCCAGCCAAACAACAAATGCATTGCAAATTGATACCGAATTTAACATTCACTTGACAACAAAATTCCACACACAAAAACAAAACAAAACAAACAAAAACTCACAATGAAACAGATGCTTGGCAAGTGTCTCATTCGGCATGAACTCGGCTACAAGTAGCCTCTCATCTCCTTCATGGCAACATCCGATCAAATTGGCCAATCTCTCACTCCTCAAATTCCCCACCGATTTCGCTTCATCCTGAACAACCGCATTCAATTCAAATACCACAAATTAACAACATTAATTAAGCATAAAAACACCAAATTAAGAATCGAAGAATCAAGTGAAGCTAGCGAACGATGAATTGGCGAGAATCAGGCCAGGCGAACTTGTTGAACCGCTTGACGGCGATCCAGATGCCGCTATCCAGCTTCCCCTTGTAGACGACATTTGGAGCTTTCTCCCCGTGCTCCGACACTATGTTATCAGAAGAGAAGCCGGAGGTTGCGGCTCTAAGCTGCTCCAAGCTGAACTCCGTGAAACTCGGCCATGAATTCCGGTCACTTTTGGCCCCATTTTCTGCAGAAAATGACGGAACATGTAAGCTTTCCGACTCCGAGCCTCAATTTACGATAATGTGTCATAGAAAAGAAGAAAACGATACCGAGATCTGAAGATTCCAGAACTGAAGGCTTGAGGTGAGAGTGGAACCAGCAAAGAGAAAATCTGGAGCAACGAGCTCCCATTGGCGGAGACGAAGAAGAAGAAGAAGAATCTGAAGTAAAATGATCAGACGGCGAGGATCGAATAAATTCAAGCTTCAATGTCGGAGCATCAACCACAAAGCTGTATGTTTGTGGGTCGATCCAAAGATGATCACTTGTCGACAAAGCTTTCTCCTTTTCTATAAATCTCAACTGAAGATTGAAAATTTTCAACTAAAAGTATATACTAAAATGAAACTTTGTGAAGAAGAAGACGAAGAAGAAGAAATGTAAAATGTGAGTTGCTTTGCAAAGAACCTTTTGCTCAACCTTTGAACCTTCCTGGATTCAGCTTTTCTTTTTTCCCGTGCAGACTCTTCACTTCACCTTCTGTAAATTGTTCTTCACAGTAGGGCCTTTTTAGACATTTCCTTTTTCTTTTATTTACAAAACATGATAATTCTTAAAAGTCAATGTTGTGCCTACAAAAATAACTAAATTAATAGTCAAAGTCAATGAAATAAAAGCAAAAAGAAATCCATTTTCTATGTTGGATTAGGTTAACTGGCAATTGGACTACATTATATGAAACTAGGCTAAATTGGACGTTCCGCGTCTACAAATTTACTTACGCGAATACGGATGTTAGATCTTGAGTTGTCATATTTTATTGAAAAATCTTACTAGTAGTTTATAATAACTTGGTTGCGATCCCACTTTGGTTGAGACTCTTAAGATCCGGGAGGCTCTATCATGGATTAAAGCGCAAGGTTGGGACAACATAATCATTGAGTCTGATGCGAGTATGGTTATTCAGGCGATTAAGACCGAATGGGAAGATTCTAGTTTCTTGGGTCTTGTTATTGGTGACATTATGTCAATCCTTAATGCTTTCTCTAGTTTGAAGTTCGCTTTTGTTCGTCGTTTGGACAACGAGGCAGCTCATTTATCAACTATGCCGTCTTGCAATGTTTTAGAACTAGCTAGTTGGTTGGGGGCATGCGATCCCTATAGATTTATCTGATGTTATCCATTCGGATTCATTGAATTAATATAAGCATACTCTTTTGCTGTAAAAAAATGAGTACAACCTGAATTGCTTTGTAATTTTAGTGACATGGGCCTAAGAAAGGAAAGAGCTTTTGCATACACAATGATGCAGCATGTTGGAATAGCAGAAACCAGCAAAGAGAAAGTTGCCTTTTTTATGCATGCTTGATGGCATGATGGATATGAAAATTGGGGACCCAAAAAAATATCAAGCAATCAATGAAGATGACATAATTATTGTTACCACCAAAATGGGGGGTCAAGAGGAGAAATTAAAGAACAAAACATGCTTCAATTATGGCAAATGCATCATATTTATCCACACAGTCAATAACATTAATTGACAGACAAATCCCATTTTCCACTCCCCCACCTGAGACATGAACATTTTCTTCTGGTTTTCTCTTTATTGACCAGCTTTACTAGAGATTGAGCTTAAATTGTGCTAGAAATAGAATTGCTTTTGTTGGTGATGGTGGTGGGGGCATTGTGTCTACAAAAGCACACACCAAAGGGCAAATGGAGAGCCCACTTGGACAGAGCATAGCAACCAGAAAAATAGCTGTGCTACAACCCATTCATTGCCAGACACAACTACCACTTGCCTGAACTCTATTTCTTTTGGTCTATACCATGGGTTTTGAACGGACTCACAAACTCGCGGTTGACATCTTTAAGCCGATTTGTCACACTCAGACTAATTCTCATTCGAGGGTAAGTCACAATTAAAAATCATCCATCTCCCGGTGGGTGTTAAGCGGGAACCGAATACAAGAGCTATTCCCAATCATGCAACCTGTGTTGTCAACTGCGCCAGTACCCTTGGTACCTCAGCTCCATTTTGAATGAACCCAAAATTTGCATAACCTTACCTTATCCTATTTGGGTTTTTGATGACCCAAAGATAAGCTAAAGAGAGAACATGTTCCACCAACTTTTGAATGCTCATTATTGTCACTCTATTTTGCTGGTATTAGACTATTTGTGATTACAAAAGCACAAGCTAGAGGGAACCCACATATATTGACATTCACAAGCAGAAGTAGCTGTTATACAGCAAATATATTCTTGCACTTTAATGCAAAACATGAATTGATGAATCCATTGAAGAACAAAAGGTGAAGAACAGCTCACATTTCATTCTGGTCCTTTCCAACAAACACCATTGGCAATGTCTCATCCTGTTTGGATCTTGATGATCATGACCAAAGAGTTCCTAACCTTTGAGCTCCAGTGAAAATAGTCAACAAAAATTTGATCTCAGACTATTCAAACAAGCAAAAACCTGAGCTGAAACTGGAGTCAACCCCAAAATATCATTACCTGATGTTATACAAAGTTCATGATACTCGATGCAAGTATGCAACTTAAAAGATCCATAATTTGTACATAAAACAACACTTAACTTTCATAAATGACAATGGAATCCGTTAAACTAGCCGATCAATAATTTAATATGCACTTGTCCATTGGGGTACATGGGGTGCACATTTATAATCACACAAAAATAATCCCATGTTAGTCCAACGTGAACATCTCTATAATGCAATAGGAAAACATTAAGGTATGGGGCTTTAATTGTCTGTCAAAGAATAAATAAAGGCTAAAGGCATGTGATCTAAGGCCACTCAGCAACTTTCTTTCTACTTTGACAAACAATATATTGCAAGGAACTTCACACAAATGGGAAGTGATGTACATATCATATTACGCACATGATTCTGATTCTGCGTATATTACATCTCACGTTCCCTTGTGCCAAGATCCATTGCAGGAATTAGATTTTTTCAAGTAACCTGTGTCACAACTCAACCTTCCATAATTAACATGGTCGGTTCCTTACACTTATATCAAACATGGCTTATGGCATAGTATTTCTTTTTTTATGTTTCTTTTTTTGACGTACCACATTTCTTTTCCATGTAATGCATTGTAACCAAATTGCAAAAAGAAAATCATGTTCACACCTACCACTGATAATTGATATGCAATACAAAAGGAGCAGCATAGCACCCAGAACAGGGCAGAAAATTGATAGAAGATTATGAACAAGAAAAATTGTACGGTACATGTTGAGGTCAATGATGGAAGTTTCTATCGCATAACGCAATAGGAACACTGGAACAGGACTGCTTGGAAGAGCACTAAAACTAGAATACAATGGTTTACCAGTCTCGAGAATAAGAACTGACCATACAAGAAAGGATCAACATTTTGCACCTACGTCAGAGAGATTTTGTAAAGCAGTCTCTGGAGTAGCTTCTGATATTGCAACGGCAGGAGCGGCGTAGTCTATGCACCATTCATCGCTGTATCAGCATGACCTGCATTCCCATCTTCCAAAACCTTCCCATTGGCTTGAGTTCTCTGCCTCTGAAAAGATACGTGTCTACTATGTCAATATCAGTCAAGCAAAATTTGCCATGTTAACTGGTTGGTGGTTAATAAAATGAAACGGATGATAAATTCACTATACCCAATCTGCAGGGTCTCCAGAGTTCCCATTCAATAGCTTGTGATTTTCCTCTTTGGCCCTGCCATCCTTGTCTTTTGTGCACAAAGGAAGTAATAAGGATGCTGCTGTCCGGTCGGGCAATTCTGATACAGTAACTCAAGAGTCAGCCTAATTGCTAAAAAAATTCTTCATATATATAAAGTTTGAAGAAAACAGAGGATCTACTTGACTACACAGGAATGTAAAAATATATATAATCTCTCTGAGAATACCAAAAACAATTTTAGATGGAAAATATTTGGCACAACTTGCAGATTCAGAGCAAGAAAAGCGAAAAAATAATCCTAACCTGGCAATTTCTTGTCTAAAAAGAATACCACCAAATTAACTGTATACCTGCAGACAAATAAATTTGTTGAACTAAGATATAACTGGCAGAAAATGTTTATTCATAAGAGAACAAAATTATGCATAACATAAATGAAAAAAATCATCCATACCATGCAACAACTACGTCAACCGTGTAATGTTTTCGGGATGCTATGATCAAAAGGCTCTGAGTCACAGCAACCAACCAAGCAAATTGCTTTATACATCTGCCAGAATGCATAACAGAATCCAATTATATAAAGGATGGTATTGCCTCGAGTTGGCAATAAGTGAACCCACCAAGACCTAACTACAGTGAATCGGTAACCAAGATAATTAATTACTGAGGGAAAGCTTAAATGTTTACAAGCAACGGCATACCTTCTTGTTCCATATTTCTGATACGTGAGAACAAAGACTAGAGTAAATATCATGTGTGATGAAAATATTAAATCACCACAACCATATATTACTCCTCGGGGAACTGCAAATTCAATAAACCAAATGAGCACTATAAATGAACTGTTTACATGCAAGGGGAATATAACTTGAATAAATAAGGATCACGCACAATTGATCAAGAGAACTTCAAGTACACTCTCTGGAGGAGGCAGTGTAGCAAGCTTTGAACCCTGCATCATACAGTAAGAGGTACAATTGCTGTTATTTTCAACACACACACACACACACACTAATATACATATATAAATAGAAATAGCCTCGTCTAAAAGAAAAATACTATTCTCAGATATAAACAAGAACTAGTTCATATCACTTCAGTTCGAGGCATATAAACAAAGTCATGACATGTCTGTTTAGGATACTACCTCGCGGCAATGATAGTTTGGACCAGGAAGTTGGGTGGCATAGAATGTGATAACACGGAGAAACTGACAAGCCTGCAGCAATTAAATAGTCCAGAGAACCAGTAAGACAACTTTTAGGGAGTTGCTTCTATTATAGAAATATTATCCAATCAGAAACATGAACCAGAACAGTACTGTTAAACAATCCATCAACTCAGCACCACTTCTCATGGTAAGTTCACCAAGGGAAACATTTGTTTATAGTTGAATTGCTATGTAGATTAAACAGGATTGGTCAACAATACATCCTAGATCCACAATAATTTTCATCAATGTCCAAAATATGCCATGAGAAGAAAAAGAACCAAGTATCAGTGTACAAAAAAGAATCCAGTTATTTGGTACTTACAACTAAAAATGCTAAAACCCTGCACCACAATAGAACTGTGTAGATTTTTTTGCTCTTCAAAATGAAAGGATGGAAAGTCCACTGCAATAAAAACATACAGACATTAATAAGGGGAAAAAACTATAATGACATTCTTACAACATAATACCAGTGCTACATATTGGAAATAAACCTTGAAGAAATGAGACAGGAACTTTATAGAGGCAAGTTAACCTCATCACAAAGCAGGGAATGTAAGAAAAAGAACTCAGTAAACAGGTCATGGCAGGACATTATTGAATAAGTGTTATGATCAAAATATAACATGGTTTAGCAGCATTAGTCACTAAATCCATATATAGTTCCAGCAACTCAAAACCTCAAACATGAAAACAGAGCATAACAGAGTGCAGGCAAATGTATAAAAGCAAAAAATGAAGAAATACAAAAGAACCTTACCAATACAAAGGACAAAAAGACAACGGAGAATACAGTCTCACTGATGTAAGCTCTTTCTTGCCCAAGCTCCTATATATAGGCCAACAAAATTAAAGAATGAATTAGAATTGTTTGCATCAGTACTAGAGGTTATGTAGCTACAAAAAAACATAACAGAATATGAATTGCCACATACCGGAAGAAGAAAGAACCCGGCATCCTGAAGTGTTGGTCCTGGCCGATGAAAATAATGAACTCCTCGGGCAGCAAGACCATGAATGTACTGTGAAAAACAAATATGTATCTTACATGTTAAAACATGCATAATGAAATATATGAAAATGAATGACAGATGCAAACAACATAAATGGCACAGCATGATCAGATTAATTTTTGGCAAATAATATTTTGCAGTAAAAGAGAGGCACAGTGAAGTCAATCCATTATACAAAACAAGAGGTATGGTAGCAAAAGTAGCTTTTATTGGAAATAGTTATACATTGCAGACAGAAAACCGTTGCAACGTCAGGCATAAACATTTGTGGGAAAAAAAAATGAAAAAAAAAACATCAACATTTCAAACCCAAATGTCTCTCTAGCACATCACTTTGATGTGTCACCCTTCAAAACCATTACTGCAGATGTAATTAATAATAAACAAAGTTATAATTAAAAATGTAGGACATTTCGGATAGAAGTGTATTTTCAAAGTGAGACCAGCAATGTGACCTGAATGGAGCTGTAACTTCTAAAAAAAGTGTAGAACTTTACTTCAAAGTAATCCTACACTTGTCTCAACACCAAAACATCACAAACCAAGTGTTCAAGCTCATCCACAATTAACTTAATACAATGTATATCAACATCCCCAAAAATATGAACCCAATTAAGCACCACCCACTGGCAAGCTCGCCACAAAATCAAATAAGCAAATTCTAAGCAAAACTGGTTGCCCAAAATTTCTCTGCTTAAGGTGAAAACGGGTGTTGAAATTCAACAAAAGTACTTTCTGAAGACAAATGAATCGATTCACATGTGTAGATAAACAAACCTGGCAAATAAGACCGGCGAGCAGGTACATCCAATTCTCTGCAAGAAGGTTGATCTCCGTAGTAGTCTCTGAACAAATTCTCTTCCATAGCTTCGCACCAGAACAAAGAATCCAGATCAAAACCCAGAAAGCTTAAACGGCAAAAAAATAAAGCACAACAGAGAACGAACCTTAGAAGCCTCGCGACCAATGTAAAGCGTCATCTTTGCTGTGTAGCAACAACCACTTCCATATCACTTCACAACCAAACTGCGAAGGTAAACATTGTTCACGAGCACACAATAATTCAATCAAAGTGTCGAACTTGCTATGGACCCAAAAGAGTTTACGTCACCAAAAATCGATTGCCGAGAATTTGTGAGCAGACGGATCAAAGAAATTGCACAATCGACGAGATGGGGATCTGAGTGAGGGAGATAATCATATATCAGATAAATCAATGGAGGAAGATGCGGTTTAAGGAAGAATCAAAAGCCCTCTCTGGATTGATTCGCTTCGGGGTCGTCTTCTTCGCTGTTACTACTTTTGCTTTTGGGTTGTGCTGTGTCTGTGCTGCGAACGCGAGGTGAACACGGAGAGACAGTTGAGAAGAAGAGAGAAATATAAAGAAAACGAAGGGGCTTTTTGATAGGAAACGAAACAAGAAAATTTATATGTAATCAAAGATGCTCCGCTACTGCTATCAATCAATTTCTCTCTCTAAAAGTGCAATTTACTGCAACAATGAAAGTGAGAGATTCCAGACAAATTATATGCTTAATAATATTATATATTTTCGGATTAAATATTTTGAGACCTCTTGAACTCGTTTTTATTAAATTGTTGGCTCCTACACTTAGACTTTAGCTATCTCGAACTCCGGATTTCATTATTTTAGTTCATTTAATCCAGTAACCTGCTGTAGTAGGTTACTCTATGCCACATCACCAATTTTGCCACGTCATCTATAACAATGACATGCTGCAACAATAAAAGCATGACACATAGACTGTCATATTATTTTGGACATAATTAACAACAAATAGCATTTTTCCATCAACCTGTCATCTAATTCGGCAACAAACTCGATCCAATGGCTCGAATCCAACCATAAAATTCATAACATAAAAAAAATTAGTTGGTCATTTAATTATGCAAAGATATGTAAATAGTCAAAATAAGCCAAGCCTCCGTTTTGGGCCTGCAAATTTTGGTTACGACTTCCAAATGGTTTATGACCAAAAAGACCTCGATGTTGGTGAAAATGACAGGATTAGTCACGAGTTGGCGGTCTGACTCGGCGGCTCGCGAGTCGAGGTTAACGGCTCTACTCGACACTATCCTATTCCTTCCCTCGTAGCCTCTTTCAAATTTGAACGTTGACATTTTCCCATCTGTCACCACTCATCATTTTCTTTTCATCTTTTTATGTTAAATTAAGGAATAATCTGATCACCAGAAACGACAAGTCGACAACAAGCGTGGCACGTGGTTAATGCTTAAATCTGGTGGCAAAAACAACCAACCGTTTTGGACCGATGGTGCCAATAATAGCATGTTTTGTCCTCAAATCTGCAGTTTTGCACTGTACATTTTGTTCTCCTTCTCATTCCAAAAACATTTTTTTTTTTTTTTTATAATAACCAGTAGAGTCGGCCCATTGGACATGCGATTTGGGCCCATCCGATTTTACATTTAAAGCCCAGTCTCGTTTACATATTTCCGAATCCTCCCAAGTCCTGTAATATCTGATAAGAAGATGAACTGAAGGTTTCTCAGAGATAAAACCCTAAATCCCATATTCAAATTTGTTTTCTGCTCAAAAACCCTTCATTCATGTCTCTGCGTCAACGCTTCTGCTACAATGTCAGTCACAGATTTTTTCTCAATTTGGTTTTAATTTCAATTACTCGATATAGACTACCGCAAAATTTGAATGTATTGTTTCGATTTTGAATGTATTTTTTTTGTGTGTAGGGTTGTGGGTTTGTTGTAAGTGCGAGGGAGCTCAGTTGCTTGCCTTGTTCATGCATCAACCAATTGGGGATGCTTCATGACCTTCCCAAGATAAACAATTTGACGTTATCTTCAACTTTTGGTCGAAGAAACGAGCTCCAGTTGTTTCCGGGTACTTGTCGGATCAACTTGCCAACTGCCAGACATAGTTAGTTCTTTTGCTTACAATTTCCATGCTTTATGGTTAATTTATGTAAATTATGTTTTGATTTGCATATTTGTTCTTGATTGTTCTGAAATTTTGTTGTCAGTAAATTGTTATGTTGCTTTTGATTAGGATTTAGGGCTGGGAGGGTAGCTCAGTCTGAATATGCTTAAGTTAAGAGAATTAGAAAAAGTTATTAGTTCTAATGGTGGTTTTAAGTGAAAAGGCGGTTAACATGAGTGAGAGGGGATTACTTGGATCGGAAAAGCACAAAAGGGTCATTTATATCATTTTAGAAAAGAAGGTTGTGATGGATTTTTACAAGGTAGTCTCTCATACCCTTTTACAATGGGATTTTATGTCATTTTCATTGTCAACACTAGTATTGTGTTTGCTGAAACCTAGCTATTATTGGCCGATATGTCGAATGAATCTGAACATCTTATTTTTTATGGGAAAAAAGAAGAAGAATTAAGAAATGAATGCTCCAAGTGCTTAATGCATCCCATTCACCGCACATTGAGGTCACGAGAATCAAACACATAAGGCACTTTTGCACGAGTTGGAGTTGAATGGATGTTTCTTTGATATAATTAGGGCACTCTATTTCCCTTATACTTCGTCAAAGTACAGTTTGCATCTCCTTCTAGTTGCTGAATGTATTTCACTTGTAGGAATCTAAGGCATTTTGCCTTTGCTATATTAGATTGAAGTTAAGTTAGATGAAAATGTCCATTTTCCTTGGTTATACCTGAATTGGATTCGGGAAGCATGCTTCATAAATGGATGTTATTTGGGCATATTTGGTTTCTGATATAACTTCAATTGGAACAGAACTAATTCTATATCCATGCAGTGCAGAACCAATTGAGCGGCATCATTTGTTTCCATTGAGACCATGTCTAGTCAAAAGTGAGGACTCAGAGGGTGTCTTAACCGATGAAAGCATAATACTGGATGAGAAAACCTTAAAGAGCGACTTACAGGCCGCCATTGAGGAGGAAAACTATGCTAAAGCTGCAGAAATCAGAGATTCCCTCAAGAACCTCCAAGAGGACAGCAAGGCTGCCGTACTAGCTGCAAATGCTCGGTTTTACAACTCGTTCAGGAAAGGGGATTTGGCTGCAATGCAAGCTCTCTGGGCAAAAGGGAGCAATGTGTGTTGTGTGCACCCAGGTGCTGGTGCAATATCTGGTTACGACCTTGTTATGGAAAGTTGGGACCATGTTTTGGCTCATGCCGAGTTCCCACTGAAGATCGAGCTGAAGGATGTCAAAGTCCATGTTAGAGGCGATATAGGATACGTTACTTGCCTGGAATTGGTCAAAACGAAAGGTAGCAGTTGGGGGAAACAGTTTGCGACAAATGTGTTCGAAAGAATTGATGGTCAATGGTTTCTGTGTATTCACCATGCTTCTTACGTTACAATGTAAATGCATTGTAATTAACAGTAATATCCAACTTTCTTCCTTTCACAGATTGCCAATAGTTGCCTGTTTTCTAATAAGTGTGTTAACTAATTGAACATGAACACTAAATTGATAGTAAAAAATTTCTTTTTAAATCTGAAAAGGTGTTGATTTCTTTACTAGGGACACTATCTTTTCTACAGGCAAAAGGGTGGTGTGGCTATTGTTGTACAACTGATACAAAAATCACAAAGACCATACTACCAAATACATGTCTTCATCCACAACAGTTGGCTATGAACAAAAAACAATGGTTTTCAGGTCAATGGTCATTGACCGCCTCCGTTCAAAAAATTCAGTTAAATGCTGATGAGAAAACTCTTGCATGAAACTATACCCTATCAACCGGAGTGAGAGGAAGATTTGGCACGTATCTTACCGGCACTTCATCTTGGACGCCACCAGGAGAGGTCTTTATTCCATCATTTCCATCCAAAGTTTGTTCATGTAAAGCTTTCAGGGGATCAGGGAATTTCTGGCAGTTCAACACTGCTACACTGATGAAGAATGCTTGTAACAATGAGATTGATGCATTGAAGGCAATTGAGTAGGCGCCATTCTTTACCGGTGCCAAGCTGAAGAGGGGCCGATCTTGTTGACCTCCTTCCTGCATTGTTACAGATGACCTAAATGTAAGTTGAATAAACATGATTTGATGTGAACTGAGACAGTGAGAACAAAAAATTGCAGGCAGTACCTGAACGAAAAGTTCAAAGCGTTCTTGAATCGGGTGAGTTCTGGATATTCTTGAGATTTTATTATATTGATCGTAGTTGGAGAGCACACATAGTTTGCATCCTATATCCCAACCTCCACAGTCACATGAACCGCCAGATCTCCATCGATCAATCAATGGTGAAGGTACTCCTTTCTTTGGCAAGCTATGAAGCCCACCTGGAAGTATGGCTACTATACTGGCAGAGTCTTCATTATCTTCTGAGTTGAAAGAACATCTATGCTCTGGAAACCAGTCCGTGGAATCCTTCTCTGCACGATGGTTTAAGTTTCCGCCGGGGATCTTGACAACAACAGCTGCCAGCTCCCTGTGAGTTGTAGATTTGGTTGAATCTTGCTCTTCCGGATGCAGCTCAACACCAAACAAAACAGACTCTTTGATCACATACCAGTTGGAGGTTTGTCCACTCAAAGCAGAAGAATGGGGGCTGGAAACCTTCATTTGACCAACAACATTATAGACGTAATCACATTTTTTCTCCTTGCTTCCTTGATTCATCCAGCCACCACTTTTTTTCTTAATCTCATTAACAGAGTAAAATGTAAAATTCTCAGAGGAATCATCCTTCTCGGGTGTAGCAAAATTTCTCATGGTGGCAGCAAGAACTTTGTTGTTGTCGGCCACAAATCTAAACAATGGGAGTCCATTTTTTACTGTGAGTTGCAAAAATGCTTGAACACTTGATGACAAAGGCTTCTCATTGTCAGGGTATTCACTAGCATTGCTTGATCTCACGCTTGAAAAATTCAAGTTTACCTTTGATGGCCAAATAGTTTCAGCAGAAGGGAGCGAAGTTGCTACCTTGGATTTCAGTAGTGGTTCTAGTAATCTTCTTAAAGGGCTGGACCTAGCTCTGTTGTGCAGATGTCCCTTCTCTTTGTTTGAAATATCCAAACAGTCAGCAGCCTCAAATCTTACAGGGCCAGACTTGGCACTGAGATATGTAGAGCTCAACAGTGGAACAGCTGAACCCTCCTTTAGACTGGAACTTCTGCTCAGCCGACCTAGACCAAACCTGAACCTGCGATTGGGTGTAGCAGTAGGACTTCTGCCTTCCTTCTCTGCCTCGTCATTGGTTGATTGATCCATTACTTTAGGACTTTCAACTAGATTTGAGTCCCTAGTCTTGACAGTTAATTTGTTTTCTGCAGCACATTTACCTTGAATGAGCATTGGGGTTACCTGAGATGCACCAGATACAAGCTCCATACCCTGATCATTGATCTTGCAATGTGGTAACATGTCTGGACCAGAGATACTCTCAACTCTATAAGGCAGTTGGCATGAGTGTGGAACTTCAGTAGAGTGAACCTCTCCAGGAGAAAAGCAACCTGAAAATGTACTTTCATCTGCTTCTATTAACTCTCCATCAGCAGCTATTCTAATTTCTGAAAGATGGAAGACCTCTGAAACTGAAAGGCTGATCGGAGGATATTTTCTGGGTAAAAGGAGAATAATATTCTTGCGCTCTCCAGGGCAGTGATGATGCGCAAGATCGATACCTGATTTTTGAACCTCGTGTGGTGCCCTTATCTTGTCTTCATTCCAGGCACTAATCTTTTCCTCTGAACTGAGTGAGGTCCCATAGTTTCTCAATTTTGAAGTTGAAGCTCGCAACTCTGCACTGATTTTTTCATCTAAGTTGTTTCTCTTGAACTCTTCCTTCTGCGGCCCCTGCGCTCTCTTGGATGTTCCACTCCGAGCCCTCACACTTTTCTCTAGCTTGCAAGGCACCCCCTGATTTCTCAAATTTGATGACAAACTTCCAGTTTCTAAATTGATCTTTTTATCCAAGTCTTTTCTCTTGCTCTTTTCGTCTAAATAATTTCCGCTGAATGACTTATAGGTCCAGGGCTTCTTCTTCTGTCCATCCAAGCTGCTTTTGGAAGCAGTTTCAAAATCTTGAAAGCGTGTGACCTTTCGCATAGATGGTTTCACGTGTTCAGCTGGAGACATGCAGTGATCTGGACCAGACAAGCTAAATGACCCTGTAGACATCTTCTGTGATGAATCACCATTTACAGATGATGCATTCTTGCTACCTCTTGCAGGGGCAATCTCCTGATTGTGATTCCACTTCTCAAGACGGGACCACTCTAGAACTCCAACATTTAATACCTTTTCTTTCAAGTTTTCTCCAGTCTCCAGACGCTGGAGATAACCAGGAACATCAGACATGTACTTGATAAGCTCATCATTCTTCTTGGCCTTTCCTATAATAGAATGCCTCTCACAATTTCCTGAAGATTTTGAATTGACCGATCCACAATCAGTTTTCTGTTTTTGTTCATGACTTGGACCACTACAGGGGAGATCAACTTGGTTTCTTACACTACACTTCTCTTGATGCTTCAGACTTAAATTTGCTTGGAATGATGGAAGCTTCTCCTTCCTCATCTTTGAGTTTTGCAACAGTTTTTCATTCTTTTCAACCTCTAAACTGATTCCCATATTTCCAACAATATCCAAGTGCTCGTTACTTAGACATCGATAAGATGGCTGAACTCAAAATTTCTAAATTTCACTTGCCAGCTGCCACAGCGCAGGGAAGAGAAGTCTCTGTACAAAGAATACAGAATTGAAAGAAACAGGTCCAAAGGATAAAAGAAAGATTAGATAAGAAAACAATAAGGGGCCAGAACATAGAATTTAATTTTAGATGATAGTCACAAGGCTAATACTCTAAACGCCAATGATGAGAATACCAAGATACATCAAGACCAAGAAAACGTATATGCCTAGTACCAACAGTATACATTAGAAAATCTAAAGCCAACCAATATACAAGTAAACCATAAGCGGCAAACCATATTTATTCTCATGAATGTCGCTGTGTACTTAACTCTTCAATCATTTTCACTTATTAATAAGTAAAATTATAGTACATAATTTTGGTTAAAGTTCAAATGAAATGAGTGTAATGTACATTATGCATGTAATCAGCAGGTCCCATTTTACATTGAAACACACAGCATTTTCACTTCTAGTATCTTTATCTTATTTAAGTAAAGAAAAACAGTGGATAAGGGAAGCAATTCCCGCGTTCTTTGATCCCCTAATGATCGGGAAACTTCAGAAGTAGTCTTGAATATAATGAATACTCTTCAGTCTTCACTTCCCAGCATAAAATTAGCGGAAAATCATAGCAAAAAATAGTAACACAGGGATGTGTTTATAGGGCCTTTGGGTGTTGTTGATGAGAGTAACAAAAACAGTCTTGCATCATATAGAAATGATGTAACTTAGTTATATCACATATGCACAAATACAGTCATAAGTTCTTAACTCTTAACACATTACTAAGTTAGCTGAATCCATTAATCTATAGATGGAACTACAGAAATTATTAACATAGACTGAGCTCATTGTTAAATTTATTGATTCTTGGCTCACATGGCTCAATCGTCAAGTAAATGAAATACTAATCCAATATCAGATGCAAAATCCACTCACATTGATAGGTAAAATAATATATTAATAAAATCAAGAAACTCGCATATCTAGATAGCAAACGAAACGGAAAACAAGAGACAGAAATCGACAAGAAAAGCGCTAAACCTCTGCTTGGCTGCCGAGAAAACCAAGGAAAACGAATAACACACCAAAAACAAAAACAGAAAACAACAAAACGTACAGGAGAAAAGATAATACTTAAAAATTAAAGAAGCGAATTCAACGAGAGCGAAGCCGGGGATTCGAGGACGCACCAATGAAGCAATTACCATCTGGAAATGGAAAAGGCGCAGACGCAGTATCCGAGAATCGCCGATCCCGAAGACGATTTAAGCATTGTTGTTTGGCTCAGCAGCAATGTCCAAAAACCGAAAACGTAGAGTAGATTCTAAGCAAAGCAAAGCAAAGCAGAAGGAGTTGGCGCTACAGAAAGAGAAACACCAAGAAGAACCTGCGGAGGCAGAGAAGCAGCGAAGGGATCGATAACCAAATTTCTCGGTATTCGTTTCAGAGTTCTTCAGAAAACGGAACAGAAAACGTTTTTATTTTGTTTTTGTTGCGCAGAGAGTGAAGATGATGGAACGGACAGTGTGTTTGTTTTCAATCAAACGGTGAAGAGAGCTGAGGGCTTGATTTCTGGGTGTGGGGTCCGCAGAGGAGTCGAGTGGGTCCCTCAGATGGTGACGTCAGCGTCATTTCCGCGGGGCGCTGTTTCGAGCTTGGCGCTTTGGGCTATGGATTGGTTTGGACCTACAGTGACTTGTAATTAATTCATCTATATTCTGTTTGTCTTCTCCATTTTAAGATAAATATTTTTTATACAGTATTAATTAATTATTGATTTTCCCAATTTAGTAGCCTCTGATGATCTGAAATAGTACCCGATAAGATTAAGATATTTGGGAAAAAATTATTATTATTTCTCTAATTTTCAATTTAGGGTCTCAACTGTCTTTTTCTTTTCATTATTTGCTACTTCAGCACCAAAACAGATCTCTAAAGCCCTGTGCCACTATAATCATGTGTAAATGTGTGTGTAATAAACAATGATTATACAAATCATGACCTTCTTTAAGTATTCAATTTGTTTAATAAATCAAGTGCATGCGGCTCATCCTAACATAAATCAATGTTTAGACATGATTAGATCTATAATATTTTCAACTTGGCATCCTGGCATGCATTCATCTCTTTTAAAGTAAGAAATTGAGACACATTATTTAGCCATAATAAAAAACATATTTTTAATATCGTTAAAAAGATGGGCTTGCTGATCAGCCCATTGATCTTGCCAACGAAAAGCCCAATCCCAATCCATGCAAAACTTGATGCAACTGGCAACACCATATATTGCCACGTAAAGTGAGCCCTTTATCATCCATATCTAAAACAGTACTGTGAAGAGCTTGCTGGATCCGATGTTACTACCTGGAGATGGAGCAACCGCATGTTCTGATGTTTCCTTTCCCGGCGCAAGGCCACGTCAAGCCTTTTCGATGCTTAGCGCAGCTCCTCTGCAACGCCGGAGTCCACGTCACCTTCCTCAACACCCACCACAACCGCCGCCGTCTAGCCGACCTCCAACCTTTCTCCGTCAACTTCCCGACTCTCCATTTCGACTCAATCGCCGACGGCCTTCCCGATGACCACCCCCGAAGTCTCCACCACTCCGACCTGCTCGACTCTCTCAAGGCCGTAACAAAACCACTATTGAGGGATTTTCTAGTCTCTTCCGGACGCGAGCTTCCTCCAATCACCCACGTAATCGCCGACGGAATCATGTCTTTCGCTGTAGAATCGGCGGTGGAAGTTGGAATTCCGGCCATCTCATTCAACGCATCCAGCGCGTCATGCTCTTGGGCGTTTCACTGTGTTCCTGAACTAATCGAGCTAGGAAAGCTTCCATTTGGGGAAGAAGTTATGGATCGGGAAATTTCCGGCGTGCCAGGCTTAGAAGGGGTTTTCCGATACCGAGACCTCCCGAGACCGTACAGGGCGAGACGATCCGACGACCCGTATCTCCAATTTTTCGTGAACGAGAAGCTAGCCTCGGCGCGATACGCTTCGGCTCTGGTTCTCAACACTGTCGACGAACTGGAAGCTCCGGCACTCGCTCAGCTACGTTCTCTGTTTCCAAATGTTTACACCATTGGGCCGGTGCACGCGCTGTTGAAGTCCAGAACCGGAGCAGTCTCGTGGCCCATTTCGGCCCACGAAGAGGACCGTGGTTGCCTGGAGTGGCTCGCCTCTCAACCGCCTAGATCTGTTGTCTTTGTCAGTTTCGGGAGCTTGTTGACTGTGACACGTGTCCAGGTGGTGGAGTTCTGGCACGGTTTGGTCAGTAGCGGCAAGCCTTTCTTGTGGGTGATTCGGCCAGATATGGTTGCACGTGAGCCAGAGTTGGGCCCACGCCTGAAAGGCCTTATTGTAGATTGGGCTCCACAGGAGGAGGTTCTGGCCCATCCTTCTGTCGGTGCATTCTTGACCCACAGTGGCTGGAACTCGACCATGGAGGCCGTTGTGGCTGGAGTTCCCATGATCTGCTGGCCCAACCGAGCAGACCAGCTGGTCAATAGTAGATTAGTGGGTCACGTGTGGATGATTGGGCTAGACATGAAGGACACGTGCGACAGATCAACGGTGGAGATGATGATCAAGAAGCTTATGGAAAATCAAAGTGAGCAGATTGTGAAATCAATGGACCAAATTAAAAAAGTAGCCTGCACAAGCATTGCCCAAGGTGGATCTTCTTACAACAATTTAGAGAAGCTTATACAGTACATTAGAAACTAAAATCAAGTACTTTTTGTGTGTGTGTGTGCGTTTTTTTTTTTTTTTTTTCGT
>JAYMTH010000245.1:0-24460 GCA_036897465.1 Pelargonium australe
GGATGAGATAAATCTATTTATATTTAAGTGATTAAAAATGAGTCAAGATAAATCTTCCCTCATAACAAAAAGAGTGCTTTACCCTTCCCTTGAGAGCTTCCTTCAATCTCAAGCTAACCCTCTCCGTCAGCCAACCGACTTCTATTCGTCCTCGTAAACAGTCCTAATAAACAGTCCTAATAAACAGTGTCCCTTCAAAGCTAAACCAGACCTTGGCTAAACCCTTCCTTTATCATTTCAAGAGCCTTTTAGTTGAAAGTAATAACCCCTTGCTTTTGGTCTGGATCCCTTTTCGGAGTGCTTGTCCCTAACAACAGAATCAATCTTCTTCAAGCAAGCTCTAGGAAACTTATTTTGGAGGGGGCGTGGGGTCTCTCTAAAAGAATAGGGAATCCTAATCTAATATATTAGCCCGGGTTTACTTCTATCAGCAAAGGATTCGCCTGTCTGTTTTGAACCTACAACACAAACTGAATTTCTAGTAAAGTTAGTTCTTGCTTTAATGCGTCCTTTTGAGAGTACCTAATTTATTTACTTTACCAGTTTAGGAACACTATTAATTATCTTTAACTGGCCAACAAGTACTCTGTCTTTGTTGTGGAAGGTCAATCTTTCTAGGCCAAAGCAAGTGGAGCGGAAGACATTTTCCAGTGTAGCTTTTAGAGTATAGTCCTAATAATTTTCCTTTTCCTAAGGGATGGTTTTAACAGGAGTCTTAGATTTTTTTATTCTTTTTGTATTCCAGTATTCTGGGTTTTCTATAGGGATTTCCCATGTATTTGACAGGAATTTGCTAACCTATGTATTGAGCTCCTATTTCTTTGCCTTAGGTATTTAGCTTCTATTTGTCTATTTGAGAAAGGGGCTTAGCAAGGGAAGTAGAGCTGCTGAACTACTACTGAAATATATTTCCCGAGTATTTAGCTTAGGAATTTTGCTATTTGCCATTATTAGCTTGGGATTGACATCAACAAAGTATAGGGTTTTCTTAGCCTTTGAGAGCATTTGATAGAGATATTACTCTCTGTTTCAGCTAGGGATTAGGTCCTTTAATTAGCTTTCCATTGGTTAAAGAATCTAGGCTTTCCAGTAGCATTAAACCGATTCCATGGCCTTTAAATAGCATTATTTCCACAGTTAATGGGGTCAAAGTAAGGTATTTGGTTATCCAAACCCAGTTTCAAGCGTTTTAGTGGACTTTATCGGTATGGATAAAAGAAACCAATTCAGGTCTTCTATAGCTATATTCATGGTATGTGTACATGGTAAGTATGATGTTCTCAAGCTAAAGCTCGCCTTTTCAAACATAGATGCTTACTAATAGGAAATTCTAACAAAGTGGATTTCTAGTTAGGAATCTAGAATGGAATTGTAAGAAAAAAACCGGATTCGGAAAGAGCATGTACAAGAAGTAAAATACCGAAATAGTTGGGTTTGGAAATGAGGTCCTGGACAAGATTAGGTCCTGCTATGAAAGCTATTAGAGAGTAAGATCAAAAAGGTTGTTCTAAATCTGACTTGTAGCTGTTGTGCAGGAATTCAATCTTTCTAGTAAAACGAACTTAGCAAGGAATAAAATTCATATGAAGTTGTTTAACGAGTACCAATACAATCGGATACTATCTACCCAGGAATTGAGTACTAATTTACTTGGGAGTGCTATTTGGCGGTAACTGAATTTAGGGATTTCCCTTCAGATTCTAATTTATAGTTTTGATCCTAGGATATAATACTTATTGAAAGAACTCTCTTAGTGGTCCTTCCTCAGCTAAAACACCTAGCTCTTGTAGCTAATGGAAAGCAAGGGAAGTAGAGCTAATGGAAACAGATTTTCTAACATCTTTGTTTTCAAGGAAAGGAGTATTCGAGTATTCCTGTGTTCTGTTCTTTGTATTTGTATTCTTGGTAAAGCGAGCTAGGATGTCTTTGTAAGCAAGGTACGAAGTATCTTATTCCGATAATTCTGTATAGCAAGCTAATGAGTTTAATAGATTCTAAAGTCAAGTGCAGCTATTAGGAGATTCTCTTTGTTGTTTGAATCTAAGACAGCTCTTTCATCAGGAACTTACCTAGAATTCCTAGGATGGAACTAACTCTCTTATTTGTTTTAGTTGGAGCTAAAGCAAGTATAGCCTGTAAGTAGCAATCTCTAGATACTAAGGAGTTGGAACCTCAATCTCTGGATAAAAACAACGCTTTCTCCCTTGTACGGAGGTGGTACTGCTTACACCCAGCCTAGATGAGGGGGGGGCATTCATCTTCATAATCTAGCGGTAAAGAAGGATCCTCGTAGGGTTCTCATTAACCTCAAATTTCAGTAGATAGCAAAGGACACAAGGGGTTTCCGTCGGATACGCTGTAGATCCGTAAAAGTTATACAATTTAATTCATAAACTATTGCTGGTTAAAGCAATTCAATAGCAGCATAATAGCATAGAGGATTCTTAGAATATAATTTTGTAGCATGGGTCTAGGTACCGGTGATTTTATAAAGTTTCGTATCATAACTCTAATTTAGATAGAAGGATTCAAGCAAGGGCTTTCTCTAGAATTTGAGAATCCAACGATTCCTCCGCTTTGTTTTACTAGAGAATGGTTCCTGGGTTTTCTAAAATTGCAATTATTATTATAGTTAACTAACTAATGCTCACTAGAAAGTTCTATATTTGTCAATTCTTTAGTAGTTTCGTCTCCTTTTCTAGTGTAACTTGGGTATTGAAAATATTCAAACCTAATATGTACTCTGTTTACTCGTATAAATCTTGATAAGGAACTGCCCTTAAAAGTATTATGAACTATCTGTATCAAGAATTCGTTAGTCTTGTAGCAAATTCCTACAGTTTGCCCGGGACCCTAAGTCTAGGTAGCTTCATATCATATACTTTTTTGTAAATGAGAAAATAAGAGGGGCTTCTTAAGTTGAGGAATATAAACTAAAGACATTTAGTAGGTCCTGAACGTTTGGTATTAATATTATAGTAGGCTTTTTATTGCATTAGAATTTATATATTCGATATGAACTAATAGTAATATCTAAAGGGGTTCCGCATTCGATCTTTAGCACCACAGACAGTAAGTTTACTTTAGTATTAGACTATTCAGACGACTAATGGGTTTCCCTTTGTGTTCGAAGTAAGCTAGAGGGGATCCCTAATTTGCTAAAGTGTGATGTATAATCTCTTTTATGATAAACCAAAACCTTTTTTTCCTTTCACAAAGCTTATATATCTTATAAGAATATACACCTTACCTTTAATATTCTATTACTCTGTTACTTAGCTCAGTTGGTATAAGATTCAGCTGTTAACCGAGCGAGCAAGTGAAATGAATAAGTCACAAGTCATTATGAAAAAGGGGTTTTCCTTATTGGATTTCTCTTTTAGAGGTTTAACCTGGGATATTCTAAATCCTAAAATATTGTTTCAAGGAAATTTAGTTAATGAAAGATAAATCGGGTAGCAAGATCCCTTGTCAGTCCGGCATTGCTTAGACTTAGAAGCCGAGAAATCCAGAGCTAATACAAAGCCCTTAACTTTATAGCCTAACCAATAAATTTTGGAATAAGAAGATTGTTAGATATTTTAATTTTAATAAAAAGCTTCCAATGAGACCCGCGTGTTAATTACCTTGATATCCTTATAGTATTACTAACTATGGATCCAGTAGATTCTGTACAAATAAGAGTTTATAAGGCATTGATATTAACAAAGAAAGAAGTCAAACCCAAGTTCAGCACTTGCTAGCTAGGGTCTACCTTCTCACTTGGCTGGTTGGTTTCTGGTTACTGGTTTGCTTTGATTCTTTCTTTTTCATTGCTTCTTTGTATTGTAAAGGTTTTACAGAGTATAGAGTGCTGAAAAGGAAAGCTTGCTAAGTGTACGCATGATTGAAACAAAGTAACTGCCTTGAATGAAACTCCCTCAAAATAACTAAACTTGGTCCCACTTGTGCTGGGTATCCTAACACAACCTCAGGAGACTTTTTGTATTTCTCCGCTATTACTAATTCTTGAGTTGCTAAGTAGGATTTACCAAAGCAAAACGCGTACTTATACCTTACTCCTCTTCAGTTCCTTCAAATCCAAGCTAACGCACGCTTGCCTAACTATCTCTTTACCGAAAATAGACTACAAATAGGAAGCCTTTTAGACTCTTCTCTCTTTGGGAAGTTCCCTTGGTTAATTCCAAGATTATTTAGAAGACAATAAACGAACTGAGGAGGAATGGGAGAGCTCCGAAGAAACTGAGGAGGAAGACTATGACTCTTACGCACGCTGCCAATTTGGTATATTCTTGACTAATTCAAAGTTCTAGAATCCCCTAGTTAAACTAACCTATCGTAATACCTAGAACTTTCTTGAGAGCTAAAACCTTATTCAGAGCTATTCACTTCTAATTACGAGCAGATTTGAACCAACGACATTTGATATGGGGCCCGTTGCTATACCACTTTTAAATATGGATTAAGTCAGAGTAGATAATTGTATATTTTTACTACACTATAAAGAGTCCTTATATCCTGAAGTAATTTTCGCAAACTCTCTTTATTTCGAGTGGCAACAGAGGACACCGGGGTAAGGAAAAGAAGTTAATTTATGATAGGAGTTCCTTGTTTAAGAGAAAAATAATATAGTATCCTGGCTCAATCAGCAGCTACTCTACTGCCAAATTACTAGCGCAAACAGGACTTGACGCTTTCCTAATGAACTGGACAGTTGGATTATATACCTGAATTTCTTACCGATTTCCTAACCTCAAAGGATTTGGCAGCTCAATATACATATAAGCATGAGGTTTTTATGAATTAGCAAAATAAACTTCTTTTTTGTGCCCTGTGAAGTAAATACGTTATCCGAGTTGCTCGCTTCGGTGGACCCTCCTTCTTATATTTTCTTACCATCCCCCTCTTACTGGAATTTGCAAAAAGGGGGCACTAGGAACGTATTCATTTCTATCTTCTTGTGTAAATTCACTAAAAGTTATACCCTATTTCATTTTTATCTACTTTATTACAAGGGTCCGTATACTAAATTAAAAAGCAAAAACCAGATTACGCCACAAAAAAGATCCCAGCTAACCAATAAGGTCGATACTAAGTCTTGCTATGAATTTAACTAGCTTAGGTCGACTACTCGACTTATCAGATCCAGATAGATTGCTGCGAAGTTTCTAAATGCAATCTTATAAATGGGATATTACCCCTAAGAGGGCCTTTAAGCTTTTATGAATAAACACTTTCTTTATTAATCAGCTACGTAAGTTGAATCCCATAAATTTTCTAAAAACTTCCTCCTATTAGTATTAGCGAACTCCCTTGTTTTTGACATAATACGATTTGAACCCATGACTATTAGATTCAAAATACAGTGCTATACCAACCGCGCTATACTGATATACTTGTTGGAAGTGGTATCCTACCCCCAAATTTCCAAAATCCATTAAAGCCTTCTTATATATTTGTTCTACTCCTCCTTATCTATCCTTATGATTGCTTTGTTTGAACATGATAATTGCGGAAATTCAAGAAGAGGTTATCTCATAACTCATTTAGAGTCAGGGCAATAGGATTAAGAACTCCTATATTTAGTATTACCTGGATTTAGAATGAAAGACTCCGCCTTTTCAAAATTACTTAATGGAATAGTATATTGTAGCTAAAGTTTAGTTCTACTAAGTTAGAGTCTCGTTTTTGGAAAACCCTTTTTCTTATTTGAAGAGGACACATAAGTCTAATTCTAGGAACCTAGTAGTACAAATATAGATTCTCCCAAAAAGAAAAAACCCGTATAGCACAGGGCTAAAAAAGTTTTTAAGGCCTAAACTATAAAAGATACTAGGATCAAGGATTTATTACTTCATTTTCGGTACTTTAATACCTCCTATTCAGAGTAATAGGAGTATAGCTAGGCTAATAGGCATTATAGTAGGGCATATTCCTCTTGTTCTCTTAGTAGCTAGCACTATAAGAGAGTATTAAGCCTTAGAGAGATTAGAGAGGGGGTTCTATATAACATAACGGAAAGAGTTAAAAGGCGGACTATTTTAACTAAGGAACCCCCCTTTGTAACACCCAGCCTAGGTGAACTTTTTTAACCACCCCTGGAGATATGTGTTGTAACCATTTCCTTTATACCCGGTTTAGTAAACAAGAGTCTACTTTAGAGTTTGGTAGAGAAAGCTATATACTGGATATTCCTACCTCAGACTAAAAAATGTAGGGACTGGATAACTAAAAGGGGAAAGGGGTTTAGTTTATAAGGGGATCCTTTTATTTACTGTTGGGTAAATCCTATTGTTTGTTAACTCCACCCTCGGGCTATTAAAAGAGGATCTGCGCGTCGTAAGCCCGGTCTTTTTAGAAAATAATTAAAGAAATAACGAGTCCACCAATATAATATCTACGGAAATTTCTTGGTTAAAGGATAGAAGGCGATTTTAGGTCCTTTTCGTGAGTTACCAGGGCTTTTATTCAGTATTCAGGAGGAGCGCATATATGGTACAACACCTAAAAGATACGGGATCGGCTTTATTTACTTATGGGTTTTAAGAGTTGGTTAGTGCTTTTTCCACTTTTATTAGCAATCAAACTTAGTTTTTGGTCCCCTTATCAAAGGCGCAATTCTACTTGATTTCTTTTATACTTGAGGGAGTATAGAGAATTCTAGAGCCCTTATAAAGAATCAAGTGCCGTGTGTACTTCTTTATTACTACTATACTAGATTCTAAATTAAAGGGTTTTTCTAAATCAAGGTTTCGGTAAGGAGATTTGCACGCACTAAAACAGGTGTTAAATTAGTATGTAGTATTAAGCTAAGACTTGAGGAAAGCTTACTTTTAATAAAAATATAGGCGCTTGAACCAGGCTGTTTCGTGTAGTAGGACTAGCTTACTGCTTCTAAAGAAGGGTTAGTACCTTTGGGGCTCCCTGGAAAATTTTAAATAATTTGGAGTGTAGAGTGCTCTGAGCTAAAACTTTTTAGTGGTATAAGTATAAAAAGGCTACGGCTACCGGAAATATCAAGAAGAACAGCTAACGAGTTTTGCAGAAGAGGAAAAAAAAATCCATTCATTACTGGTTTCTTAATCCCGCTTTAGGGTATATTAAGACTTTATAAATAAGAATATACAAAGCACTTCCACTTAGAGCAGCCCAGCCCCCTTATTTTCTATATAAAAAAGCTTCCCGGTTAGGAAATAATACAATAAATAGCCGTTAAAGGAAGGCCCTTCTGAAAAGAGCGTTGGACTTTGTTAGGGAAGTCTTTCAAAGTAGTAGGAGCTTATATTAGAAATCTAGAGAAAATCGAAGCTTTATACTATAAAATATATTGTGGGTTACTCGTAGCAGAATCTTTTGCAAACACTCTTGAAATTACTGTACTCCTGACTTATATAGAATTAAGGAGCCCTTGAATCTAGCGTATAGTAAACGCGTGAAAAAGACTAAAACATTTAAATTCAAATTCTTAGAGGACTGGCTCTTCGCCCGATATATTACAGGGTACTTCGTGTATAAAAATTATAAGGAATCCGCAATATGTATAAGTGTCCCCAACTCTTTAGATGAAGAATCTTAGGATTTTAGTAAATACTACGTCTATCCTTTTTTTTTATAGCATTATTAAAGACTTCGTACTCTTGAGAGTTATATACCTTTTTTTTTACTGTAAATGTATCTAGAACTTCTTCTTGAATAAAGCCTAAACGAGTCCTCAGGATATATGAATGTTGCGTATAACTTTAATGAAATATGGGTTTTTACTTTTGTTTGATATAAAGAAAGGGGCACCCCCTCACTTGTATTCTTCTGAGCTAAATTTGAGGCTCACTGAACGAACCTGACCTTTTCCACCTTATAACAAGATTATACTTAGTTTAGATAGGTCGGACCCTACGTATGTTTCAAGCACGAAGAAAATGTTCTGGAAACAGTACAGTAACGCTTTATTTAAGCTGTCTACTACTCAGAAAGAATTCTTAGTTATTTTACTTTACTAAAGTAAAAAGAGTCCGGGGTTCAAGCCGCAATCAGCATAATAATAAAAGTTTATCGTCAAGTTAAAGGTATCTTGTAGATCTATAACTTATACGCACCCAAATTCTCAAGTGACCTTGCAGTACTTATTAGAGTTAAAAATCTAAGTGCTTCTCAGGAGTTCTAAAAAGTATCTAAATTAACATAATTCCAAACCTTGCGGGTTAACGAAATTCCTTGTGGGGGTAAGATTCTTGCCGGGGGGCTTTTCAAAAAAGAATTTGTTTTATAACACTATAAAGAAGCTTAGTAGGTTTTTACTTTACAGCAATTACTCGGGCCCCCTTCCTAAAAGGATCCTACTTTAGTATCGTGCTATACCGGTACCTAATATAAAAAAATTCATAAGGGGATGCAGAATATGCATTTAATTGAATTAGTACTGCTTTTTACAGACAAATCTCGATCAAACCTTTCTTATACTTATAAAGGAACTCCTAAAGGCTATATATCCTGTACAAAGTAATCCGTTTAAAGGAACACCCACTTTTTTATATCACAACAAACCAAAAAAAGGGAAAAGTTTTCATAACGAAACCTCGGCTAAGGCTTAGCTTATATATAACATTTATATTTACTACACTATACCATAATACCCTTTTATGATATGAACTCTTATACGCTACAAGAGCTATTAAGTGCTTCCACCAGATTAGTAAAGAGCGGGCTCCCTCTTATTTTTATAGAAATGCTAGAGCTATTTCTAACAACCTGCTATGTATATTCGCAAACCTTAGCGTTACTGGAGCCCGGTAAGTTTTTTATGAAGAAAAGTAATGTATTATATACAAGATTCAGAGAATTTGCCGGCCGAATTCTATTCCAGTGTTTCCCTTACTAGTTAAGAATTGAAAACCCTTGCACTACCTGCTATGGAGTAACTGGGTAAAGATCCTAAGAGATGTAAGAGTATATTACAGCTTAAGGACTCTTTTAGCCTACTAGCGTAACTGATAAAGAAAAAGAACTAAATTCTTGTTATTTGGAAGGGCACTAAATATAATACTCCTTAAACTGGTCCGGAAAGTGCCTCCTTGATTTTATTGCAACATTCAACAGACCACGCTTTTGGTTAACATTTTCGAAACTATTCACCTAAAAGATACAATACAATATCAATATATAAGTCTCTTATTCTGGAGAATAAGAAACTTTACTGCACTCTCGGGGCAGCTACGAAGAAAGAAAAAAAGTAAAGGCAATTGCCTGCTAAGAGAGTTCCTAGAATAAGGTCTAAACTGAGCTCTTGACAGACCAGAATAGTGACCCCACAGTCTAAACAAATTCATAAAATTCATACAGAATATAAGTAAGTATAAGTCAAAGTTTCTAAAAGGTATTACTAAAAACTCAAGGAAATTCGGGGAATTTAGAAAAAAAAAAATACTGCGTAAATAAGTCTAAAGTCTCGTTATATGATAAATTATGAATTCCCTAAAATTTTTTTATAAGCAAATGGGCCCTTACTAAAGAGTCTCAGAGCCGTCTCTCGGGTTCCTATTAGAGCCTGTTACAATAAGAAATACTAGTAAATTTCAAAGTGGGCCCGGTTAGGAACTAATTTAAACGGGATTTAGTTAGATAAAGAGAGGATATCCAACGAATACTTCGGGGATTTGGAAGATGCTGGGTAAACATAAGCTTAAGCAAGAATTACTTTTAAGTCTCAGTTTAAAGCATTCCGGCCTGCAAAGACAGCCAAACCAAAGAGGTGCACTCAGAAGTAGAAACTTTAGTAAAACGGGGATATTCTTGTTTTTTTTTTAGAGATATAAACTAAAGAAACATATAGACAAGTCTGTATACCTAAAAAAGCACTATAACTATATATAAAGATTAGGAACTAGAATGCAGGGTTTTTTTAATACAAATACAATATAATAGGACTAGTAAAAACTGAGAGGATTCCTTGCCTGCCCTATTTAGAACTCTCGATAAGCAATGGATATAAAAATTTTAATAGGAAATAAGGGCACAGGTGTAAGCCCCTACAATAGAGCAACCTCTAGATAATTCGGGCCCAATAATATACAAAGCCGGGCCTACCTCTTCAAGTTTAGACTTGATTTTAAATGCACTTCGTAAATTAAGAGAAATAATTCCTGTTAATGTACAAGCTTTCTTTTCACTTCTTTTATATTCCGTGTGCTATACAAAAAATACTTAACTTATAAGAATTGTAGTTATTAACAAAAGTACATATCAGAAACTTCCCCTTGTTAGTCAAACTTGTTATTTACTTATATTCCTTGATCTAAAAGACCCTAACAATTAATTCTACTACTAGTTAGGGTTTACCTACTAAAATAAGACTTAAAACTGGAAACAATAGGACACTCTAATTTACTTATACTTAGACAAGATTGGGTACTAAAGCAGAACTTTACATATCTCATACACTTTTTCTAAAACTCCCTTTTAAGTTAAGAATTCCACTTGGCTGACTGGATCTGGAAAATAAGAAAACTACCCGGACCTATCTTCTTACTCCGTATCCTGATACCTAGTCTTGATACCTGTAGCTATAATGTTAATATAATAATTTTTACCCTACGAACTATACTCTGCATCTTCTCTATCTGTATCAGTATCTTCTTAAGAGCTTCACCCCTTATCTTTGGAATTCCAAAAGGGTACCTAAAACCTAGTTAAAATTTTTTTTAAGCTTATATATTACCTTTGTTTTAGCTGCGTCCAATGCTGTTTGTTGGTTTTTATTTGAAATCTAGTAAACTTTATACCATCAAATGCCTTTGAGAGGCTTTGATTGACTTTTTCGAAGAGGAACCCTTATATCTTTATATAGCTGAATTGATAGCGCTTCATTTAAGGAAAAATACCTCTGCTTCGATTGAAAATAATTTTACCAAGCTATTGCACCTGCTTCAGGATTTGGGTATCTCTAATTATTCCTATTTTTAGGAGTTAAATTCTCAACTAAAATGAAAGACAAGTAGGATAACCTTATTCCAGTGGGAGTGTTCGCTAGTGAATCCAATATATATTCCGTTTCAGATAGGATATAGGTACTTCACAAGGCACGCAATATAGTCAGTCTTAAACCAGCACTCTTTGGCACTTGAATAAAAAAGGACCGCACATAGGAAAACCTTAGATTAAAGCTTCTTTCTAGGAAGTTTTGGTTTATCCTGGTAATACGAAAAGACCCCCGTTTTTGAAAATTGGTGGAAGTATTATAATCTAAAAACTGATGAGAGTGCCTATAACAAACACTAGTCTAAAATTATAGAATTCTATTAAAGGTTACGCTTTTTTTTTTATATTAACGGAGTCATGTCGACGGACCTATTTCCTGTTGCTTTGTTTTGTGGTACAACTTCTCTATAGGAATCAGATCCTATGATATGTATTTTTTTGCATAAATCTACTACGTACAGGATGTAAGAAAGTCAAAATATTTATCTAAACTCATACTTATTGTAATCTGATGTTTATATAGATCGGAATAAGTATTTCACACCACCACAAAACAAGTTGGAACAGACTTAATATGATGAAAATTGACAGGCTCAGATGACTCACATTAAGACCCGAGTATATTAAGGATGAGTAAACAACCGTGTTACTATTTGGATTTGATAGAGTATAATCAGTGCCTGAGTTTCCTAGTCCAAGAAGACTTATTATTATATATTTTAATAAATTCTTCAACTTCTCACCATGGAAAATCAGGATAAAAATCTCTAAGTATACAGATAAAATTATCCCCAAATAAACTTACGTTAGATAAGAGTTCAAAAGTGGAACAATGTATATAAAGAATTTTTTCATTATAACACAGGGGACAAACCAGGATAAACTTAAATAGATTCACCTTACCTTAAAGGATTCAGATTTAATCTAATAGCAAGTAAAATACTAAACTAGTAGTTAAGTTTTCGCCTTATTTTTGTGAAACAGAGCATGAGTATTCTTAGAAAGCGAATAACCCGGATAATGCAAAGCAAACAACTGCTCTAAGCACAAACACTGTGTATAATTAATTGATCCTACCCGAATTACGGATCTCTAGTAAATAATAAAGTACTTTTTCTGGACTAGTAACCTACCCAATTTGTAACTTAAAAGGGTTTATAGCTAACAATTTTAAAAAAATAGAATAAAGAGTCCGGATTTTTATCTAAGATTCCTTCTATTCTCTAGTTAAGCAAATAGGTATGAAGCTGCTGACTGGTAATCTAAGAACACAATATCTCAGAAGTCCAAAGAGTAGGCTAGCTCAGCCAGAGGATTTTTTAGGGGTCCTTTCTTGAAAAGCAATAAAAGTCTTACCCATTGTTTAAAGTAATTTTATAATCTAGATCTAAAGTACTAATAAAGGATACAAAGCTTGTGATACTACCCAGACACAGTACTCAAGACTCAGAAACTTTCCTCACATATTCCCCTACGGACTTAATATACTAACTAAATTATTAGCCTAAACGCGTAGCTTCTTTACTATTTTACGTTAAAAACTAAGCAATCCATTTAATATTCTAATTTTCATTACCATATGGGAACTCTAGAATTCTACAATATAATTGTAAAAACGAAGGAATACCCAGGAATACTGGTAAATGTTAGACAGTTTTTCACCTAATAAGCGGTAGAGATTCAAGGAATAGCAGTTGTAACTGATTAAATTATAAATATTGTATAGAGTCTTGAAAAAGGGATTCAGCAGATACAGTTTTAATATATTTGTGCAAGTACTACCTACAAGGGGTTGTAAAAATTTATGAGTAATAAAAAGGGAATTTTGGCTAAGGCGCTTTTTAGTGTAGAGTTTTGGACTAGTCAATCTGTTTGTAGGCTGTACTATCCTTAAAGAGTCCCTTCAAAATAAGAGTTGTGTTTTCTCTTTAATGCACCTTTAATTCCTTAGGATCACAAAGAATCCTATATAACTAAGCACTATTAGCTGGGGTTCCCTTCCGAATGTTCAACCAAAGTCTTTCCTTGTTCTGAGCCTAATAAGAGTTGTAACAGAAATGTAATATCAAGCCAAAGGGTTGCCTAAGGAAATTTAACCGGGAGTCCCTAAAGCGCATGCTTTATTTTTAATAAAAACTTATTTTAGGGTCAAAGAAATAAAAAGAAGTCGCTGTTATCTCTCTTCGAGTAGCCCACTTTAATAATAAGGTAGAAGTTCCCTGGTGACCCCTGTATCTCTACAAGCTGTTGTTAGACATTTAGTATTATGAGTATGAGAATATAAAATCCCTGTTATTTATTGACACGAGACTTACCCGATATAAGATATAAGGGCCTATAGAACAAGAATAACTATAAAACTTCTTAAATTCCAAATGCTTCCTAGTTAACAAATTTGAGTAAGAATGCATAATTGTATGTACTATTGTTCGATTCCTAAGACTTAATAAACTACTCAAGAGTATAAAAGTCTTACTATAGAAAACAAAGCAGCAAAGGGCAATAAAAACTAAAAAGGTACCCGGCTGTCTTTAGGTAAGAGGTATCCCTAAAGGAATTCATTTTAGGTAAGAAAAAGCACCAGAAATTTACTTCATTTCAATAAAAAGGACAGGTGATCTTTTATTCTATATAGAAAGAAGTCCTAAAATGCCTTGAAAAACCCGGGTCTGTATGCGATGCGTCTCCCACTTTAGCTGTAGAATTTAGGTATTCCCGTTACTGGTTTTAACTTGTTGTTAAAACGTCCCAGCAATTAAATTGAATCTTTTTCTTAAAGCTGTAAAGCATACTAAATATTTCAACTAAGTCGATTAATACCTTTTAGCAGCGATCCTGTTTTGAAAACTACTTAAAACAAATGAGAAAATTCTCGGTTACTATTTACTATTATCTAAGGAAAATCCATGTAAATCTTACCCATATTTGTTAAGAACACCAAACTTCGCAGGAGAAATCGTGTCAAAGAGATTCCTATCATTTAATTCTAATTGTAAGGAGATCCTTAGTGTTTTCTTAGCTATATGAACGCTAAAATGGTAAGCTCATTTCGGTTTAAATCTTCCTTATCAGGTATTTAGTCAGCTATTTTAGATTTACTAAACGAAGTACACAAAACTATAAAACTATAGAGCCTTACACTAAGCTTCTTTTCCTATACGAGTAACCTGCCTTGCTATATAATGAACCCGGACAAAATAGTCCTTAAATAAGTATAGTATACAAAAGATTAAAAAGATAAAGATCAGGTATCGATATATAATGCTTGTAATTTTACTAAACCAAGGAAAGAATTTATTTGAAGTAAGACAAAGAAGAACTATTGCTTATATAGACTTAGATTTTATTAAATCCTTATATTAAAGGTAAAGGCTTCTTATATTTTCCAGTGGTAGAGCAATTTGATTCTAGTGAAAATACCGTACCTTAATACAACCCGTGTAGAGAACTCTAGAAGAATAAAGCGTACTAGAGCCTATCAGAATTTTAGAATCTTTTTGTAAGTTTATTCTCCTGTGGGATTCTTGTGTAATAGTATACTTCCTATTTGTATAGGTTCCTCTTTATTAAAAAGAGTGTTCGGCTATGATATATATGCTAAAATTTAAAGAACTCGAATGTCTAGACTCAAACACAGAAAAGTGAGTATTAACAAATTTCTATTTAGTGTCATTGGCTCTTGACTATTATTATATTAAGTCTACACTGGGATATATGAGAAAAAAAAACTCTTTGCTTTCCTTTATCTACATGTTTTACATTTTCCAATGAATGACACTGAGATTTACTATGACAGCAGTATTCCCTTTGGAAGCCCATCTTACTTCGACAAGTTTCCCGAATTTCGTACTATATATGTCAACTGTCCCCAGCTGTTATAAAAGAGTTTGTATAGGGCCTACCTAGTAACGAGAACTCTTCAGATTTTAACTCACATAACATATATTCAAGTAAGCTATGCCTTTTTTCATGCCTTCTAAAAAGTAATTAACAAAAAAAAGACTTTGTTTGCTTATGAGGCTTTTGCATTATCTGTCTTAATTACCCAATCTAGGCTAAGAGTTGTTAGAAGTTAGCCGATACTCTGACCGGTGTAGAGGTCCTACTCTTTGTATTCCGGGTTTGCCGAAGAACGGACCCTTGTTACATCTTTACGATTAAAAGTACAGAGCAGAGTACCCTTTCCCTTATAAAGTGGCTTTATGTAAAAGAGGAATTTGCTTATATCTTTTGGTAACTAATAAAGTGAAATCGGGCTCATATAGGAGTGGGTACCCTTTTTTTTTTTCAAACTGTGCTCCAACCATTCACGTATAAGTTTTTACAATTACAGTTGTGCAGTATCTGATATTCTCAGTTTTGGGCCATGGAAAGTTAACGAAGGAAAGCCCTAGAAATCTTAGCAGTCTAGTTGCTTTTCAGCTTCTAAGTTAGGAAGAAAGTATATACTACTATGAAGGGGAACCAAATATCCTACGTTAGAGTTAGACCTAGGAATTTGTGAAGCAAGGCAGTTTCAGAATAAAGTGAATGAAACATATGAAATCTTGACTAAATCTAACGGGAATCCTATTCTCCAAGGTACTTACTTTTCCAGCTAAAGGGTTTTTAATTAATTAGATTGGAAAAAAGGGTACAGCCTCTAGTAATAGGTGATTTAAGACAAGATAAGAATTTCCTTTTTGTAGAAAAATTCCCGTGTTTGAGAGTGCTTTCTAGTCTATAGATATTTTCCTACTTTTTATACATTGATATTCCTAATTTTCTTAATGACGTATTACTCAAGTTAGGAGAGATCCACCTCTGGCAATTCTATTTTCAGTGAAATAACTATAAAGAATAATACGGGAACAATTTCGACCGTTCTCCAAGTTTCTAAAAGAGATAGAAGTACATTTCCAACTCTAAAGTAAAGGGCTTTTTTTGATTAAACTTTTAATACCGGACAGAAAAAGATATACCCAACAAAAGTCCAGAAACAATCAAATTGCTAAAGTCAATCGGTCCATGCTTTCGACTAGGGCTCCCTTTTTATATTTGTGGTAATGTAATAATAGATTTCGGATAATATTAAGTAACAAAATATGTAGGTAGTTATATTAATTCTCACAGAAGGCCTACCAATTACAGATAGTATAGCAAATTGAATCTGGGTTACTAACTATGAATTCCTTGAAAGTTCAAAGAGTTTAAGTGCGCCTCAAAAGCTTCTTAATCTAATACCTTTTTTGTAAGCTCTTAGGAAACTCTTTGTTTAAAATGTAAAATAAGATAAGAGTCAGTCCTCTTACTCCTGAATTTCAAGGTTAAACTGAGTAAGGAAGGGGTGCTGTCGTGCTCCGTTGTTTCCAGGTTTCCAATTACCGAGAATAAAGAGGAGAGTATAAAGAAAAAATCTAACGCAGTCGAATTTAAAGAATGACAAAAGGGCTAAAAAAGGGCAGGGGTTTTGCTCCTAAACTGTAATTAGCGATCGAGTTTTCTTAGAATTTCTAACTAGATTTATGCTGCTATAATGCCCTTTTTAACAAGTTTAGGAGCTCCCACGCTTCTTAAAGAATATATAAGTAGAAACTGGTAACTCGTACTAAAGCGCGTACCCGATAGATATAATAGATCCCTTCTTATTGTAACAGACTTCTATTTTTATGAAGCTATCGTAGAGCCCTGCCTCAGAGACAGAGTTATTTTTTAATAAGTTATTAGAATTCCATGGGGTAATACTTCTTTTTTGGTTTTTTAGGTTTGAGGAAGATATATAGCAGCCTGAAAAGGTAAAGAATTGTAGGAAAGTTTCTAAGTTTCAACCGTCTCGGTGGAATATTAAGTGTTGGTGTGATAGTAATAAGAATAAATTTTATTTAGTGGAATACGGCCTTGTATGAAGAAATATACCTTAAACTAAAAATTTTTTAAGCCTACTTGAAAGGGATTTATAGTATAATTGAGAGAGGGTGTATAAAGAAAATGCAGTAAATGTTTAATAATAAGGAGTTCCCAAGATTTTTAATATTCTTGGATTCTCAATTATTGGGTAGAGAGATTCTCTTTATTGTACAATATGGTTAGTTCCCTTGTTTCCTAAGAAGGAGTAGCTACAGTAATAAGTCCTGGGAATACTAGCTACAAGAAGACTCAGGCAGGCCTGGCTAAGAGTAACAAAAACAGAGCTCATAAGACTAAAGGAAACCTAGCTCTGAAGAGTGTTACGAAGATAGAGGATACAGGTCTAGCTGTTAAGAGGTTAGGTGTGCATAAGATTAAAATACAGAAGAAGTTTATAGGCATTTCTGAGGAAAGGTATGACTAACAGTAGCAAATAAGTGATACAGTTTTGGGGATTAGAGCCCCCTCTCATTGAGGTAAGTATAAATAGCTTTTGGTTATATAAGGTATTCGTGTTCTATCCTCTCTTTGTCAGTAACTACAAGGCAATTGGAGGAACGTACCTTAACAGCAAAGACTACCCATTCTAATTAGTACTCCTATCTATATTTTCTATTACTATATTAGTAAGAATCTCTCTACTAAATAGACTTTACTATACTTCCTCTATTTCCTTACAATAAGAGCGATACCCTATCTCCAGCAGGCTCCCATAGGTGTAGGTATTAAGATAGAGAAGAGTAGGGGGATGAGACCCCTCTGGAGAAAATACAATTTCAGAATCTCTTTGTTTTTTGTGCCTTTGCCTAAGCGGAGTATGAAGGGGGTAATCTAGGAAGTTGAAATAGAGCATTTTTCCTACCGGGTTTTTTATGTTATAATTAACTTAAAAGCTTGGCTTAAATATGGATAAAACGTGTACGTACAGATGAGAATATAAGATTGAATATCTAGTATTGTTTTTTTTTCGTTTATTAGTATTCTATAAATAGGATTTTAAACTGGTTAGCTCCATATAAATCTCATAAAAAAGTCCTATTAAGGCTAAGACTTTATTTACTAAACTCATTGATTAGACCTAAACTAAGTCAATTACTAAAAAGAACAGGTTTTTCTTTATTGTGGCTACCATCTAAATTCCTCTATCCTGTAAAACTATTTCATAAACCCTTTTGTAGAACGGAGGTTAACTCCCAATTTCTCTGCATTAAAATAATAAACAGACTCCCTATACTAATATGAATTCAGTACTACTAATGAAAAGGTGTATATTCTTTCTAAATAAAGAATTCTAAAAGTCATTAATGAAATTTTTCGGAAAACTTCTCAGGCAAGACTGTTTAACTCCTTAAAACTGGATATTTCTATAAATACATACAACAGCACCCTTTTCACTTTGTATAAGTCAAATATCTTAGGCTCAAAGTTACAAATCTTAAGTAGTATTTTTCCCTCAAATTAAGGTTCATTGATATTTCTCCGGGTCCAAGTTCTATATATATAAAGTGGGTTTGTTGGCTTGTTCTTTCTTACTTGTCAAGGTTTAGATTCCTGTGTTTCCACTTATTAAAGATAGGGTGCCTCTATATTAGTATTTAAAAATTACTTTCTTACTTTACCTTAATTCTGAATATTTCATTTGTTGTACTCCCTTTCTTTAATTAAATAAATCTCGTATGTTATTTCACAAAAAGGGTATCTTTCTCTTATTATACTGCATTTACTCTTGTTTGAGTTAGCTTAGTTTTTAATTGCTTTAAGAGTTTTCTCTTTATTAAGTTTTACTTAATAGTATATAAAAGTATAGGAATCCAAATAGCTTAAGTCAAAAGTTTCTTAATTATTGAAGTGTAATGTTGCTTATATTTTCAGAGTTTAGTAAATACGGAGTTAGACAAAGAAGTTTTCTTAGCTTTTTAAGATGTCTTGCTTGTTCCTTAAAAGTACAAATTATGGAGATTTTTTGTAAATAGAAGCTCCCAAATTACTGTTTATTAGAATCCCCCGGTTGAGATTTAACTTTAAAAATTCCCACAACCAAAACTAAGATACAAAGTAGCGCAATATAATAACAAGGATGTCTACTGATAACAAGTCCCCCTAAGTAAGGAGATCACCTACTCTAAATATATAGGCCAAGTCCATGTAAAGCGATATGATAAAAGGACTTTTAAAAGCTATGTTGAAAGTAATAAAATATAGCTAACTCTTGAATATTACTTAGAATAATTACTCCTATCTTACCACAGAGATTCTCTTCTACAGGAGTCTGAAGTTATAAACTATGCTTTTTTAAACTAATTTAATTCAGGGAGGTTCGGGGTTTTATAGAGCAGCTTATGCTTTTCCTTGTTGTGTTATTAGTGAGACTAACACACTAAACTCCTTGGATGGGTGAGGCCCAAAAGGAACGCTTCATATGTTCCACATTCTACACAATATCCTAGGAAACTCCTCGAACACTGGATGTATGGGGTTGAGGGGACCCTCTTTCTATTAGTTTAACTAGATTTGAAATAGATTATCTGATTAGGATACAGATTTTCCATAAATATGGTAGATGCTTGGGGGATATGCTCCGTTGTTTTCAGGTTTCAGAGAGACCTCGTCATCTTACTCTTATAGCGCGCTTTTTGTTCTCTTGTGAATTACACAAATTTCATGTCTAGTAAAGTTACTCCTTACCTTAACTCCAGTGATCCAGGATCCTTTTTTAGGACTCTTATTTCCGCTACTAAGCATATGTCATAAAACTATACGCAGCAATACCTGGACCTCAATAAAGGCCTACTTTTGTAACACAATATTTAAGTATTTCCTACACAATCTAGAAGCGAAATCTCGAATGTGGACTTTACTTACTTATAAGAGTCCCTTTTTGTGGAAAGGAACCTCGTCAAAGGCACTGAATCCTATAAATAAACCCAAGAACTCTAGGTTTTTTCTCTATCCTCTCCGTAGTAATAACAACTAAGAGACCCAGAGGACTGTTTAGAAAACAGGTACTAAGCTCCGGCTCCACAAGACCCATAAACCCCAGAAAGGTATATAGCTGCCGACTAAAAAGAAACAAATATAGAGATTTCTAGCTATTAAGAGATAAGTAAGAGTCTAGCACATAGGGGTAAGCTACAGAAAAGAGTACAGGTATAGCTTATAAGGAAAGGCAGGCTAAGGCATTAAGTCAAGAGAAGAAGGTACGTAGTCTAGATGAAGTCTTAATTCTTAACCGGTTTTTTGTTTTGAGTTCTTAATTCTTCTTGTCTTATGTAAGCTACTAAGTAAGGGACTAGGAAATTAACCCACTGGTTTTTGTACTTTCCGGGTTGCTCTGTTTTAGGAATTTCTAATGAATAAAATCGAGGCTAATAAGACTCCGTTTTGGAAGATTAAGAAAAACAACAAGACCCGAAGTAATCCTGTTCAAGCAGAGTAGGATTCTATTATAAACTAGTAGGACCGCAAAAAAGAATAATTCTAAAGGTCGAGCCCTCTGGAACCCTTTGCACATCGCAAGAAGGCAGCCGTTGACTTACCATGAAAACAAGGGGTGTTGGATAGTATCCATTATATTCCGGCATAATTGTGGACTATTCTCGAAAAACGTATTGAATAAGTGAGAAAAAGGAGTCTATTTAAGTAATTCTAATACAAGGATCGAACTTTATTTTATACAAATTTATAGAATAGAATTCCCACTAGATCTTTTACAACAAGTAAGAATACCTTTTGACTGTTAATTAACAAAATGTATAATTATTAAATCCAGGTATCAAAGTGATAAAAGCAGTGGGATACCCAGTCGAAAGTGGTATTAATAATTCTCAGTAATAACCCTTTTCGTTCGCGTTTGCTCCACTCCAAGTAAGAAAATAAAAATAGGATTTGAATCTGTCAGGTCTTAAGTGTGATACGCGATAGAATAATTTAGGTTTCTAGGGTCTACAGGGGGCTCGCAGGTATAACACGTAGCTATGGACTTTATACATTATTTAATTAATAAAAAGGAGCTTGTGAATGATAAAATATAGGAATCCTCTTTTATTAGTTAAAGTATTAGTTAAAGGTCCTGTTTTTATTTATAAATCTAAAATATGGGGCAAATCCCTTTAAAGCGAAATTACTTCATAAAGCTTTCTCATAGGTTTTTGTATCCAGAACAGGGTCCTCGGGTTGGAGTAGTGTAGTAATAATAGGGTAATTTATCAGAATTTTTCAAACTTTCTTGTAAGTGTCCTTTATCTGGAAATTCTTAATGCTCCAAGCGGGGTTTTAAATTCCTTGGGTACGATTCTTATTAACAAAAAGTATAGGGTGTAAAGGGTAAGTATACACAAACTTAATTTATTACATACTTTATACAAGGGCTTCCTGTTATTTTCGAAAAGAAATCCGATAACTCTTGAATTGGGCGGCATGCTAAAATAGGATGAAGTTATTATTGACTCATAGCTACTGTTACAGGAGTCTCTATTCCCCATTAGTGTAATAAAACTTTAGGCTTAAACTAAATCTCCTATCTAGATACTTTTTTATTTTATATTACAACAAATGCCTCTATTTAACAAGGGGGCTGCTAACAAACTGGATCCATTTATTCCTGACGGATTTCGCGAGAAGTCTGGTAGTGACCAAAGATTTTATCTTTTATAATTTATAGTAATTAATATTATATATAAAGTGTAACTGAAAAAAGCATAAAACCTGTGGCTTTCGTTTGATCGATTCATGAAAAAGTTGGTACACATTTTAAATAGAAAAGGAGTAACTTGAGGAATGGTATAAAAAGTCTTTCTGGTTACGAATTGTATTAAAAGCTAAACGTACTACGTCCAAGAGAAACACTTTAAAACCCTATCTATAAACACCTTGCAAATATACGTTTCCAAGCCCAGTCTTTAAAGGTCCCTTATTATCTTAATTTTTTTGTATTCGAATTCAAATGAATTTTCCCTAGCCGGGATCGTTAAGCAATATACTTCTTTAAAGATGGATTCTTATAGGCTGCTTTTCTGGGATAGCCCTTAATCACGAAACTAAACCTAGCTAGTATACTTTCTACTCCAACAACCTTATTCCAGGGGGATCTAGACCTTAAGGAAAAGCTGCTTTTTGGCAACAAGTTTTATATACTTTATATACTATAGAACTCCTTTTGTATAAGGATTTACCGCCAATAGACTGGACAAAGCGCTGTAGCAAAAAACAGCTTAAGCAGCACCCCTGAAAGAGCCCCACAAAACCTCTAACGATTTCTTCGTACTCCTTTCATTGATCACATGTTGTTGTCCTATTTTTCCTTGCTGGGTATACTATTGGGGTTTATCTCCTATATAATTAACAGGTTTTAGCATATCGAAGAGTCCTATATTATATTCTTAATAACTAAGGGATCCTTGATGAAACTTCTTAACGTCTCGTGTCACGCAAGGCTAGTTAGTTATCATTCATTTTTATGAAGCAATGAAGAAGATTCGATATTGTATTTCTCTAAACCTGGGTTATTTTTAAAGCAGGAACTCTTTTTTAGCCACTTTCCCTTGGATTTTAGAGTGCATATTCCTAAATACTATAAATACTATAGGATACAAATACTGGACTCTCTTGTGATACTGCAGTTATAAGAAGTACCCTGAGTAAACTCTTTTTTTTTTATTTGTTTTTCTTTATATTTATCAATCTGTGAAATAGGAGCCTTTAGAACTTCTTTTTTCATAAAACAACAAGGAAAATGGATTACTAAGGGGTTCCCGCCTATAATTCGGGGCTATCGATCTTGTCAAGCTCTCATTATGCTAGATGACGCCTTAATATAAGTATTAAAATAAAGCGAATCCTTTCCAATCTATAGAATAGGTTTTTAATCTCTTTGATATAAGATCGGGAAACCTTTCTTGAAAGGTAAGTTTTCAACCAATACATACTAAAATTTACAAAATGTACGAGTTTTTGAAAATATTTTGTTTTAACATCTTGTAAGTCAGAAGTTTGTAATGCTTTTAATATATTTTTATAATTCATAAATGGAAGTCATCGGTTCCTTAATATTGCTTTTTTCTACTCCCTCATCCCACTAACTAGCTTTTTTAGGAAGGGTCTCAGAAGGGGTAGGGGGTATATAAGGCACTACTAGATAAACTAGGCTTAAATTGTTCTACTCAGTAACTGCATAAAGTTGGTATTTCCTCACCTTGCTCCAGCTATACTTTCAATTTTCTTTGTTTTAGTGAGGTCTTTTTTTTTTCAACAAGAAATTTATAATATAAGCGAAAAGGAATTCAAGAAGAACTAAGCGAACAAGGTTTAGACCTAATTAAAAAAGGGGTTGGAGGGAGTAATAATAAAAGCGTTTAATAGAGCTTCTTTTCCCTCAGGTCTTGCTATACTGCAAACTAAAGTTTTACTTGCGAACTCGCGGTAGATCCTTTCATATAACAAGAAGGAACACGTCCTATACTATAGTATCTGAAAAAGTTGACAATCGATAACTGGATTTTTTAACTCATTAACTACACGCACCCATTTAAAACGGGTGACCAACGATTAGCCCCCTTTTTTGATATATTCGTACCTTTTATTACTACTTAAACGAGCGGAACCCTTAAAGCTTCGTAGAGGAACTGAGAAAGAAATAAAGTAAAATATCTGCAAACGTCATCTTCTTGGGATTTCCATTATACTATTGTCATTTAGTTAGAGAACAAAGGACTTGAGATACTTAGGTCAAGGGTTTCAAGTCCACTTATTATACTCAGGGTTTTCTTTAGTTTTTATGACCCTTCCTTGAATTCCGTTGGTAGGTAAGAAAATAGAGAATGAAAAAAGAAGTTCAATTAATAGAGTATCACCACTTTATTGTCTGAGGAAGGGTAATGCAAGTAGTCTTTTAGATAGTACATGAATACTTTTTAACCAACACCAACAAGAAAACCAACCCTTTTACTTAAGTTCTATGTGTCCTTAAACAAGGGAACAAGCTGCGCCTTACTCTTCCTTAAAATCTTTAGCTACTAAGAAAATACGGGGGTTCTAAATCCCCTAAGACTAAGAAAGTGGAATCCTTTTTACAGATGTACAACCCCCTCTTCTGGGAATTATTACCTAAACTACTAAGAACAATTTTATTACTTTAACTCAACACTGGGTATTTTATATGTACCGTAACTGACTGAGTAAGTTGCAAAAAGGAATAAAGCTCGGTGTTTTTTAAAATAAAAGGGCCCTTTAAACTTTGAAGTAAATAACTTTTCTATAAATTGACTCGAGTTTTGACTATACAGGATCGTTGTTTCTTCTAATTAGATCTGCAAAGAAGAATAGACCCCTTAAAAAGGAAGTAGGACTTTCGGGATATAGTGACCTAAAGAATTGTAGGGATTTTTAACTAACATACGAGGTTTCTTTGCTTGAATTATTACAGATAGGGAGCTCCTCATTATATACATTGTATAAAAGCTTCCTTTACACCTACAGTAAATTCTTATGTTTTGAGTGAGCAAGCAAAGAAGAGAATCCTAAGGAAAGAAGTGTTAAAGCTCACAAAAAGACAACCGTTTTACGTAATCAGAATCATCAGATACTTACTTGGGTACTCCTTTCCTTA
>JAYMTH010000246.1:0-24443 GCA_036897465.1 Pelargonium australe
GTGTCATCATCTCATTGGCTTCTCAAATTGCAACTGATATATCAGTTAACTGATATACATTTTACCCTTAAAAAAATATATATACTTTTACAGTTTGACAATATGGATCCGTCCCTGATTACAAACCTTTTCACCATTTTTTTTACAAAATGCAAGAGAATATTAGACGAACGACAGTAAAATAAACGACACCAAGGCTGATACGCATCACATCAATACACTTCTCCTCGAAGCATTCTAATCCCCAGGAATGGAATGCGGGCAATTTTTTCCTGAAGATCGAAGGGGATTTCCCATGTATCATCTTCTAGAGTTGTTTGACCATTGAACCAACATCTTGGTCTACTCGACCCGTAGTAAGGTGAAACCTGAGCAGTTTGATTGTTTCCTCCCTTGTCTTTACGCTTCTATCCACAGTATCCACATTTGCATAACCACTAGAATCGCAAATGATCGTAGGGTATGGTTTGCACAGAAGTTTCGATGGAAGTGTTGTACCACCATTCTGCCAGAGATAACCGCTAGAATCGCTCTCTAGTAGGTCTCAACACACCTGTTAACAACTTCAGCTTGACCATTACTCTGTGAGTGTTCATGAGATGAATTCATAGTTTCTCGGGTTTCTTCTCAAAGGCGGGATGCTCTCAGGTCATTGTCTCAGCCTTCACTTGATTGAAGTCAGATTCACTTGTTGCTTCCTTTTCATAGTCTCGCGGGCCTTGTATTTCATTGGAAGAGTTTAGTTTTCTTTTCCTCCATTTGCTCTCATTCACTTTCTCGTGTTTGTACTTTGTTACTTGCTCGGAAACTATCAATAAAAGTACCTTTTGCTGATAAAAAAGAAAGAAAGATAAGAAGTAAAAATAGAGTTAAAGACCTGGAGCTTGCACAGTAGCATCTAGAAATTGCTAATGAAGACCCTGTCTCTGTTAAACATTATTACACTAGGCATTCCAAGTAATTTGAAGACATGGTTCATGAAACTTTGAGCCACAGCCAATGCTGAGAATGGATGAGCTGGCCCAATAAAATGAAGTGACATTTTATTTAATGTTTTTTTAATGAAAACAATAGGATGACATAAAGTATTCGATCTTATTCTCGTCTCTTTTATTCGGCATGCATGTGAAGAGGAGTGTTAACTGATCTCACAACGATAAAATATAAAGTGAAAATGATACATATAATGATGCAAGTGAAAAGCTACTAATAAGGTTGACCTTTTAGTAGTGAAAACTCAAACCAATATATGTGTAGCCCAAGTGAATTTGAAAGAGAATTGTTCATCTATTCACAATAAGTAAAAACCCAATTTATAGTACAAACAAAATAAAGGATTTCTATTGTTAGTGTAGGAACCAAAATGAAACATTTTCCTTAATGTTGAGGTGTCTGATCTGGATTTTTTTTTTCTTTTACCCTTTGTGCCACATTGTTTGGCAATTTGGGTCATGACCTATGACACGACACAACTTACACATCTAATTCGTTTAATTACACGGGCTGTGTAAACTGCTTATCAACCCACCCATTTAAAGGTAAATATGTAAAATTTCAAACATATCATGTAAGCATAGAACTAAACGGGTCAAAATCACACATAGGCACGTGAAAATATCTCTCAACTGTGAATATCAAAGATCGTTAACAGCTAGGAAAATCAAATTGAATGAAAATTCAATCCATTTGAATGCTTTCAACCAAGCAAGAAACACAGAGCATCACAAGAATTCCTTTAACCTATTTTCTTAAACAGTTCAAGTAATAACAGACAGCTATAATAAAGAAATGCCAAGAAAATAACTATAAGGAAAAGCATTACCTGTGGTCTTCTCACTATGATCGAGTTTTGCAAATCTTTTTAATCTGGACTTTCTGATGACCCGGGAACCACCTCAGACATTTCTGAACAGTGAATCCTTAACATCAATCGACTTGTTGACACTTCGTTGTTTCATCATTTTCTTCAATTTTGCAGTATCTTCCCACCTACCGAAACAGGCATATATGTGAGAGAGTGTATCAAGCGCACCAGAATTGAAAGGGTTGATTTTCATAATTTTCTCTGCAGCCCTTTCACCAATCTCTAAATTTTTGTGTGTTCTGCAGGCTGCTAGCAGTGTCTCCCAAACCACAATCTCAGTATCAAATGCTGTTTGATTTATAAAAGCCTCTGCTTCCTGTACATATCCAGCACGAGCAAGCATGTCAACCACGCAAGTACAGTCCTCTTTAGTCAGTACAAAACCATTCTCAGTTTCCATAGTTTTGTACAAGTTCAGACCCTCTTCCACCAATCCAACATGACTGCTAGCAGCAAGGACTCCGACCATTGTAACTTTATTTGGCTTAACACCAAGACTTGTCATTGTTCTATAGAGTTTAAGAGCTTCTTCTCCATATCCAAACTGTGCATACCCCGTAATCAAATGATTCCACGAGACAATGTCGGGATTTCTCATAGAATCAAAGAGTGTTCGAGCATTCCCAAGGGATCCACACTTCGTATAAATCTCAATCAATCCATTCATGACTGAAACATCCAACAAAAGACCAGTTTTGATGGCATAGCAATGGAGATGACTTCCCATTTCTAAAGACGCTAAGTTTGCAGAAGTGCCCAATACAGTGGTTAAGGTAATACAATCAGGCTTAATTTGAGAGAGAAACATTAGTTTAAACAATCTGAAAACCACCCAAACATGGTTGTGCTTCATAGATGTTGTAAGGATTGAATTCCAGGAAACCAAATCCGCATTATCACTAATCTCGTTGAACACTTTATATGCATCATAGACATTATAACCTCTCGAATACATGGTAATTAGAGCATTGCAAACCCAAACACTTGTATCAAAACCCAACTTAATTATATAGGAGTGAGCCATCATACCGTAATGTACACTTGAACGGGCTCTACAAGATGAAAGTAAGGAGAGAACAGTGCGCTCATTAGGGTTCAGTCCCAATCTCACCATCTTAGAAAATAACGACATGGCTACATTAGAATTCCCGTTATTAGCAAACCCGGCTATCATGGCATTCCACATTACTAAATCAGGATTTTCCATCTGCGAGAATACTATTCTTGCAGGATCTAAGAGACCACATTCTGCATACATGTGAAATATGGAATGTCCGGCGGAAGCATCTCTCCCGAACCCAAACTTTATACACAGCCCGTGTATCTGTCTACCATATTCAGGCATTTTCAGACTTCTACACGCATTAAAAGCACTGCCAAATATATTCCCGTTTGGCTTGTAAACACGTTCAATGATCATTTCTCGGAAATGATACAAAGCTTCTAACTCATAACCACATTTGGTAAACACGGAAATTATTGATCCCCATGAAATCAAATCCTTAGCCCCAATAAGAGAAAACACATTTTTTGCATATTCAATTTGATCAAGCATTGTGTACATCCAAATAATAGAATCCTGTGCAATTTGGTGGGTACCGAATTCAGATTTCAAAACATGGGCATGCATTTGCCTCCCCAATCCCACATCTCCAATACCCGAGCAAGCTTTGAGTACGCTTACAAAAGTGATATGATCCGGCCGAACACCCGATTGTAACATCTCAAGATACAACCTAATGGCATCACCAAATCGACCATTCTGCACACACGCATTAATAATTTCAGTCCAGGAGACAACATCTCTTTGAGGCATTATATCAAACAATTTCCTTGCATCCTCCAAGAACCCATATTTGCAAAACAAAGAAATTGTTGATCCCCAAGAAATCAAATCCTCTGTCCCAATACAAGAAAACACATTCCTTACATATTCAATTTGATCAAGCTTTGTGTACATCCAAATAAGAGCCTTCTGTACAGTTTGGTGGGAACCAAATTCAGATTTCAAGACAAAGGCATGCATTTGCCTCCCTAATCCCACATCTCCAGTACCCGAGCAAGCTTTGAGTATACTTGCATAAGTGATATGATCCGGCAGAACACCCGATTGCAACATCTCAAGATACAACTTAATGGCATCACCAACTCGACCACTCTGCACATACGCAGTAATAAATTCAGTCCAAGAGGCAACATCTCTATGAGGCATTATATCAAATACCTTCCTTGCATCCTCCAAGAACCCACATTTGCAAAACACAGAAAATGTTGATCTCCAGGAAATCCAATTCTCTGTCCCAATACAAGAAAACACATTCTTTGCATATTCAATTCGATCAAGCATTGTGTACATCCAAATAAGAGTCCGCAGTACAATGTGGTGGGAACCAAATTCAGATTTCAAGACATGGGCATGCATTTGCCTCCCCAATCCCACATCTCCGAAACCCGAGCAAGCTTTTAATATACTTGCAAAAGTGAAATGATCCGGCACAAAACCTGACTGTAACATCTCAAGATACAACTTAATGGCATCACCAACCTGAACATTCCGCGCATACCCATCAATCATTACATTCCAAGAGAAAACATCTCTGTGAGGCATTTCATCAAACACCTTCCTTGCATCCTCCAAGGACCCACATTTCCCATACATGTCGACAATACTGTTCCTCAGAATAACGTCTGGCTCGCATTCTGACGCCAACAAGTGGTCATGGACACTCCTTCCGAGCTCTAAAGATCTCAAATAAGAACAAGCGCGGAACAAATAAAAGTAGCTGCTGTTTGTTATTCGCAATTTGGTACGGTTCTGCAGGAACTCAAATTCATCGAGAGCTTCAGCGTAATGGCGCTCCTTGAACAATCTGCCAATGCATTCGTTGAAGAGGTTCTCGTATTTGCTGGAAACGGTCGGTTGTGGTCGGAGATTGGGCAGACGACAGTTCTGGACGACGAAACGGAAATTTTTCAGCATATTTTTTATGGGTTTTGCGAAGTAGAAGAGGGTTTTGATTCATGAAATTGATCGTAGATTCAATTTTGAAGCTTTTCTATTGGGTTCGCTGTGATTCTGTAGCTCTGTGACTGAGCAAATTTGTGGAAGATTTCATAATATACTTGCATATATTGCGAAACGGCGGAGACGAAAGCACAGACCAAGACGACATGTCGTCTTTTTCAACTCTTCAGACTTCAAAGCTCTCAATACTCAATAGTTTTATTAGCTCAACAACCCTAAACGACAGTTAAACTATTAGAAATTTATAATTATAGTTTTTTTATATGTTAAAATCAAAAGTTTGAGAAGAAAAAAATATATATATGATAAGAAAAATGTTTGAATTTTTGGAAAGCAAAACAAGTGGGCGACCAATAAATGACACACCAAAGACAGGTTATTAGGCTCTAGCCAAACCAACTGTAATACAATCAAAACTTGACTTCAACTAGTATATCAATAGGCGACAATCTTCTTCACATTGTTTCAATGTGTGATATATTAATAGTTGATTTTCAAGATATTCTCTGCCACTCTTTCTCCAATCTCTGCATTTCTATGCATATATTGTATCCAACACGTGCAAGCGTGCCAACCACGCATTGTATTTGAAAACGATAGAAGGCCCAAAACGTCGTCTAAACAACGTCGAAATGAACCAGAATGACATAGGTCATGACCGAAGTAAAAGTTTTGATTGTAGGCCCGTTCCGAGTACTTAAACACAAGATCCATTTTCCTCTCTACTATTATTTCTACCCTGCTCCCACTTCATAAATTCACTATACACAATACAACTTTACCATCACATAGATTTGACAAAATGAGAAAAGATAACTGGACAATTTCACCATAATATAATTGTCACTAAAAAAATAAAAACAAGTTCAAGTTCCTAGTAATACATAATGGTAACTGACAAAAGAGAAAAGCTTCAATATCTTAAAAGAAACCTATTCCATGTTCATTAACAGATTGCTTACAAAAATGCCTTGGCATGAACAGCAAAATAGAGCATGGAGGCTAATGCAATTCTATCATATCTATGAGCTCTGAAGCATTTGGTCATCACATTCACATGAGTGTCCACAAAAGATTTGCCGAAGCTGCTACTGATACAGGGAGCTTGAAACCATCATTCGGTTTATTCATCGAGTCCATAATCTTCTCCGAAATACTTATCAACTAGACTGTTTGCCATGATTCTGAGGTCTTCGTTTTCGTGGAACTGAAACCTTTCCATGGCGTCAATCCCATCCTCTCGCTCAACAAGCTTTGGGCCTTCGCCATCTGGCATCCCTCTAAGAACCTGCAAGTTGTTAGGTCAAAAATCAAAATCTGAGTTTTTGAGAAACACGAGTGTCATGAATCCACTGTTCCGGGAGATCATAGAAACAACCCCGCATCCTTATATAGGGTTCCTCTCTCGGATACAGATGCAAAGTAGCCTAAGAACTTAACGAGTTCAGGTAGCGTTTAATGGGAATGAGATTCTAATTCATCGCGATTGTATTAGCTACTAGGAATTTTTGGTCATGAGAATGGCTTTGGAATGAGAATCTCATTTCCATTCCTGTTCCAAAAAAAATACTACAACGCTACCAAAAATGAATACCTGGCAATACGAGCCCCAGGCCAGACCAGAAAACTTTCACGAGTTGTTATTTAGAAACTTTTTATTGGCTCTAACGCGTCCTAAGCAACAAAATACATTCAGGCTGATAAAAAGTAGTTTGATAAGAACACGTGCGTTTTTTGGCCTAACCTTCTTTGCGAGGTATGCTAAAATGCCTAAATCATTGGTGATGGTGACTAATGATATGGAGGTGTGATTATATGTTCCTTGATGCCTAAATCATCCCGTATACTCTCTCCATCCCAAAATGAGTATCCACTTTCCTTTTTCTCTCGCCAAACTAGCGATAATCTGATTAGTACTTAACTTTAACTCGTGTAATCCACATGGCTTTCTTATAAAAAAACTCAAGCGGTTCTAACTTATATTCATGCATAAATAACTTATCAAAAAGAAAAGTGGGCACTCGTTTTGGGAGTATATAGCTATGTAAATCTATGAAACATTATATTTGATTGCTTACCAGCTCCATAAATTGAAGTCCTAGTCTTGCAGCTTCAATATCAGCAGACCTGACCAAATCAATAAAACCCGGTAGGCATCCTCTATCGACAAGGGAAACCAAGTGCTCCAGAATCAGATTTGGCCTCCCATCACCTTCTGTTGGACCGACACAGAGATTACCAATTACGTGTGCCACTTCCTTTCTTATATCGAATGGTGCTGTAGAAAGAAGGCGCAATAACAATGATACAGTCTCACTAAAATATATCAACTGCTTGTGTTCAACAGAACCAGCTGCAACATTAGACAGCACCCAAGCCGCTTCCTACACAAATGTGATCAATTAGAATGGGTAACAAATTTAAGGTTAGTTTTCTTAATAGTACAGGAAAAACGATATACCTTCTTCAATACACGGTGCTCACTCTTCAAACACTTTATAAGGACTTCTATGACATTACCTGAAAATGTCATTCAATTCAGACAGTATTTTTACATTTTGTTAAAACGCGAAGAAAGTTATAGCCAGTCATCCTCTTAGATAACAATGTTAGTAATTCACTGACCTGTGATTTCTTGTCCAGGAACAAGAACATGATATGTTGTTTGTGAATCACTAGCTAGAAGGTTCCCTAAGCTTCTAAGCACCTACATGGGAAATTATATATCAGTATTACATAGGCCAAACAACAGTCACTATATTAATATACCACTATTTGCATGATCTTTGAAATAAGGGAGATGACAAGTGAGAAAGCGCATTTCATTGAGAATTCATCATACTTCCATTTCCTATATGTTTTGTCTGTTCCGCAAATGATCGACAACACCACACAATTTTAGTAACAGAGTTTCAATTTCATTTCCATACAAGAAGATATTATTATGAACAAAGCTTGCAGTTAATCACTAGGTATTGCATACAGTAATGCTCTTGTGGTTCAAAGATAATCAAGATATTTTACAGGATACGGCATGTCATATGAAACAACATGCATAACCCTCATAAATACACAAGTCGTGGTCAACATATACAAAAACAAAACAAAACAAAAATGTATTGGTTAGAGGGAATAAAGAATAGAAGGGAAAATGCAGTCATTTATTAATGGACATTACCGGAATGAGCAACTGCAAACTATTTGATGTTGCTAATCTTTCCACAAGAAGTTGAAGGACTCCGCTCTTCACCAGCAAACCAGTTGCAACATTTGAAAGAGCTGAGAGATAAACAACCACCCATGCTACTTCAGTCGCCAACTCCTCATCCCTGAATTCGAAAATAGTTTAAGCACTTAAAATTCTATTAAAAATAAAAAATATGAGGTTTTCTTAATATTTTTCAGAGATATATTAAATACGATATCAGCTGATCTAGAATATGATATTACTATATAGTGTTCAAAGGACTCGTTTCATAATAGACCCTTGCAGTAACGAATCTGCAAGGTGTCATTTGGAAACAGGTAGGACAAAGAAGAGTCCAGGCATTCTCCACTTGACATGTATTAGCTTAAAACGGAAACAATTAACAGTATCATAGAGCATCAAACTTAATGAACAGAGCTTGATATGATTATCCCCAAATCAATAGCTCTCTACTTACGCTCTTCTCAAATGCCGAACAAGTGCATCTAGTACCCCATCAAATCTAACGAGTTCATTAGCAGCTTTTGGATCTGGACCCTACATTCAAGCATACTGAAGAATGTTGTAAATGAAATTTATAAACAAATACACATAGGAATGATAAAAACTGCTCATAAATTAAAAACAGAATATGGCACGCAATGAATGTGTGCATGTGTTTTTTAATGAAAACTTTGAAACCTTGATTAGGTTTGACAATGCCCAAGCAGCAGTTCTCACAGTTGAACCCTTGCTTGGCAGCATCATTTTTGCAAGAGGGGGTAAAGCCCCTTGAGATAGCAAAACATTTCTTAGTTCCTCCCCTTCGCCGGCTACATTTCCCAAGGCCCATGCACATTGCTCAGCAACAGGTGATGAGCTTTTTTCTGTATAACGAGTACGATTATAAATGAAAGAGCAAAAGTGAAATAGTGACAAGCTGAGTTCTTAGCAAATAATTACATGATAAACTGAAGAACTGAAAACATAAACACATATCCAACATGGTAAGCAACAAGCAAAATAATTAGGGAATGGGAACAGGGTAGTTGATCCCTTGTGTCAAAATTTAGTTAGTATCACTCTTCGGTAATATTCCAATACTGGCAGGATACCCATGGTTTTCTGCATCTAAAACCTTCATAAATTGTTCTACCCTATTCGCAGGCATTTGAAGGTAAAACATTTTACTAGTTGGTATCATTTAGCAGCTTAAGCGTGTTGAAGAAAAGTAATTGTTATGTATTGTTTTTATATTTGCTTAAACAAATACGTATAAAGGTTCGTTAAAGTTCATAACTTGGATGATGTTTTTCTTCTGATGTCACAACATGGAGTAAGAAAAATGCAAGTAAAAATCTAGAGTATTTACTGTCAGAAAATTTATAATTAGATACAAGCATTCTTTTATATCGCAGATAGATATGCACAAGCGATGACCAACCTCCAAGATGAGCAATTAGCAATGGTAACGCAGGCAACAACGCTTTTGTTTCATCTGAATTCCCAGCTGCAATGTTAGTGAGGCACCAAGCAGCCTCGAGCAACTGAAACATTACAAAAAAGAAAGAAAGTCTCATAAAACTTTCTTCCATATTTAATCAATTTGCAAATAACAAATGGCCTGGGAAACATTCATCTGGGCAGATGCATTACTTTCACATCTCTCTATGTTTGTAGGTTCCTTTCAGACAATTGTCAATTTGTAATTCTGAGCCAAATTACGAACAGGGCATGAGAACTTAGAACTGACATAGATCCGCAATCTAACTTTTTCCCATTATTATATAATAATAGCTGTTCAAGCTTGTCTTGCAAAAAATATAAATTCAATAGAAACCAAAATAAACAAAATAATGAAAAATTCCTCGGACCTGTTCGTCTGGTGAGCCAAAAGATAGACATTGCACGAGAATAGAAACTACTCCAGCCTTAAGAGCAGCTTCAATAGGAGCAAACTCAGACCTTGACAACAAACGCCTTAGTGCACGAAGTGCACTCACCCTTTTCTGCATTGCACCTTTGCCCCTGCAATTGAACATAAAGATGGTGTAAAGAAAATTGAACGTATATCAACATCAAAGTGCCTCACCAACTAGATATACTAGATGAAGTGAGCTTATCTACATGAAACTCGGATGTTACAGAATAATATCATTTTTATGGAGGTAGTTATCCCAAACAATGCATTTGGTAAGAGAAAGCAAGTGGGAGTAAAGAAAACAGGAAAGAAAGAAACAGGCCCAAAAAATCCATAAACTACTTTCCCAAATAATGTTACCTTATTATTTAGGGTACTTTCCCATGTCATTTCCATTTAACACGAATGACAGCTCAACATTTGTTTTCTGCAAGCAACTACCAGAATTTGTTTTTAACAAATAATTAGCACGAAGCTTGACAATATGCCAACATGCTCTGGTCTACCAAACATTTGATCACTATTAACAAAGAGTATTGTACAGTTTATGCAATTAGCTTATTGACGAAATGTATGTGTGCGTGCGCCCCAGTTTTCATTTCACACAAAATCATCGCAGTGATCTATGCAATCTGAAGTCAGGATTTTAGACCACAAAAGTAATACCAGTAAACAAGTATATTAACATATTGTCCAGCATGTGTTCTCCTATTTATGAATACTTCACCAATTACATTAATAAGCATGTAGGATTGACATACTGATAGGCAACTGCAGAGGTTAACTCTTGTACCACTGAGGCAGTTTCAACCTCCAGAACTGATTGCTCTTTTTCTACCATCATGTCATTGCCATCGTCATTATCAATATGAGCATCAACCCCAACAATGCACAGGCGCTTAGCTCGCACCAACGATTCCCGTCTTTCTTTACCCACAGTAACTGCATGTTGCCGTCTCCGTTGCGCCGCATTATTCCCAACTAAATATTATAAATAATATCATCAGCCAACACATCAAAACCAAAATTTTACAAAACTAAGATACGAGCATAAAATCACTTCATTGTTCCTTCTAAAACATAAATTCTGAAACAATCTGATTAACACATAACAAAGTCTACTATTTAATCACTAAATCAATCAACTCCCACTGCACTAAGCCTAATTTACTGATAGACATGCTCGAACTGCATGCATAACCTATTTCTGAAACTAACACAGGCACCGGAAATTTATACATATCATCAGCCAACGCATCAAAACCAAATTTTAACAACAACAAAAAAAAAAAAAAAAAAAAAAAGTTATGAACATAAAATCACTTCACTGTTCCTGCTAAAACACAAATTTCCAAACAATCCAAATAACATGTAGCAAAGTCTGCGAAATGGAATCAAATATATAATGAATTCAATCAACCTCATTACACTAGCCCTAATCGTACTGATTAGACATGCTTGAGCTGAACGCAAAAGCTATATCATAGACTAATCACAACACTGAACGTGAGCACTGAAAACTATACATATCATCAACCAACACATCAAAAATAAGATATCAACAACAACAACAACAACCAAAATAACAACACTTCACTGTTCCTTCTGAAACATAAATCTCCAAGCAATCCGATCAACATATAACAAGATCTGCGAAATGGAATCAACTGTTTAATCACAAATTTAATCAACCTCACTGCACTAAGCCAAATTCTACTGATGATACAAGCTCGAGCTGCATGCAAAACCTATTTCGGAAATCAATACAACACTGAACACGAGTACCAAAATTTTCCCGTATTTTTTATTACTTCCAGCATTTTTTCTCGGCAGCCAAACGGACGATTGAGAGCACTGTAAGTGGAAAATGACCTAGTGAGAGAAACAGAAATACCTGAAGATTTGATAGGGTCTCTTCTTTGGGAAGCCAAGGAATCGTCGGCCATTGTAGAGAAGTGGCAAAGCTGTATTTGACCAGAGAGAAAATGGAGTGATGTTTTTGAAAAAACACAGAGATTTTGTGAATGACCCGAAGAAATCGATCGGTGACGAACACAAGCGCGAAAATTCGCCGCCCTGTATTGCTTTGTAATTTCTGTATTTGCGAGTCTGGCCCCTGAGTTTTTCTGTTTTTACACTTGTTCCACTTAAATGTCTGAAATAGCTTTCGAAACCTTAAGTTATTTTCATTTTTCTAATTTTAGCAAAAATAAATAAATTAGTTTTTAGGGAAAATTACGCATACCCACACTGTACTTTACACCTTTTACACATACCTACCATGAACTTTAGTTTGTAACTATTGGCTACCCTATACTATGTTAGATAACTTTCTGTCCACTATTTCCGTCAAAGTTAACGGAATATTCCAAAAATATTACCTTTTAGTAGCCAAATTTTGTTAACTTTGGCGGAAATAGTGGACGGAAAGTTATCTGACATATTACAGGGTAGCTAATAGTTAAGGATAAAGTACAATGTGAGTATGTGTAATTTTTCCTTATTTATACACTTTTTCATCATTTTCGTTAAAACAATTCACATAGTTGTTTAAAGCCCTTCTAACTATGCAACGGTCGTCACACATCAACCCAAGAAACTCGCGTGAGAGCTGAATAGGCACATTATGCCTTATATCGAATACAATGAATTATATTTGAGAGATTTATAATATTTTTCCTAGATAGGCCAACAACATATTCGCCTTCAAACAAGCCACACAACAACTTCAATTTAAACTCTCGTCAAAATGTCATAATCAAACCGTCTCACGTAACTAGGACCTTAGATCTTCGATCAACTAGTGTCATGGAATAGAGTTATCAACCTATAAATACCGAAACAATGGACTCCTAATCCCTTTTGGCAAACTCGCAACCTCGAAGAATGAGCCAGACATCCATTAAATTATTATTTTAGTTTGTATATTTAAATTTTAAAAGCCACATTTTACTTGTATACTATTTTTTTAATTAAAATTTTCGACATTTATGTTAGCAAGAAATAATAAAAATAAATAAAGACTTCTACATTTTCATTTACTTTCTAGGGTAAATTACAGATAGTACATATCAACTTGTCACTTAAAACACCTAGCCCTAGTTAAGTAACGGTAATTTCAATTAATCACGCTGAACTAAACACTTAACGAAATCTGTTAGTTTTTGGATGGAAAATCCATCTCTCTCATCACATGTCTAGCATGTGATTTTCTACTTTTTTGAAATTCTCAAATTACCCTTCTTGATCACATATTCAACTAAAATGAAGAACAATGAAGAGCACTTGAAGATTCCGGCAAACTCATGAGTTTTCCGGCGAGCTCATAAACTTCTCAGCGATAATTGCATATTCCGGCTAATATAGTGGTTTCCGGCAAAAAAACTGAATATTCCGGCAAAAAACTGAATATTCCGGCATAACTGCATATTTCAAAAATAAATTTACAACAATCACAAACCATTAAATTCAATTCAAATATAACAATCCAACAAAATCGAACATTCAACATTCAAATTCAAACATTCAAATCAAATTTGCAAATATGAAACAAGAATTTAAATTGATGGATCTGAATTTACAACATAATTTGCCCAAATTATAATTAAATTACATCACCAAAATACAACTAAATTTCCAATCAAACCAGATTTTGATTTAAAAAAATATAAATAAATGAAGAACCCAGATCTGGGCGTGGCTGTTTCGTCGAAGCTGAGAGGAGAGCCGAGAGGAGCCCATATGTGTTGATTCGCCGGAGCCGAGAGGAAGGAGGTGAGAGAAAGAGAGAGAGAGGACGGAGGTGAGAGAGAGAGAGAGAGGAAGTTGCAGAGAAGAGAGAGAGGCAGAGTGAGGTGAGAGAGAGAGAGTTAGGTTTAGGTTTCTTTCTTTTTTTAAATTGCTAAGGTCTTATTTGACTAATGAAAATGGGGTATAATGGTCTTTTAGACCAAACTAACAGTAAAACTAACCTATTATGTTAAGTGACAAGTATATAGTGATTAATTGAAATTACTGTTACTTAACCGGAACTAGGTGTTTTAAGTGACAAATTGATATGGGCTTTATGTAGTTTAACCTAACCCAAATAAGAAAAGGATTTCCAGTCATTTCATCATCCTTGACTATCGCATTTTATTACTATAAATAATTCAACTTCCCCACTCGCGTCAAATCCAAGCCTAAAGAGAGAAACCAAAATTGAGTGTCTCGCAGCAAAAAAGCATTAGCCATGGCTTCTTCGAACAAGGTACAAGTTTTTTTTTCTTATTCTGATGGAGAGATTATATGATTCATTCATTTACAAGTTAACCTATTAATTTGAACCTTTCTTTTTTTACGAATTTTCATATGCATATCTCACTCACTAATTGTCTCTTTGGTGTATGTTGTTTGGATGTTAGCTGCTCTTGCTTACATGATTTACGAATTTATGAATCTCTTCTTTTATCAAGTTTGTCTAAGAAAATAGTTAATCTTTATAATTTGTTTTGTTCGTAGGCTTGGATGGGAATTTTTCTTCTAAAAAGTAATGCAATAATTAGATTTTGATGTGTCCTTTGTTGCATGAGTTGAAAATGGCTCAACTTTTGCTTTGTTCTTACTCTGTTAGTGTCAATGAATAAGATAGGTGTGATGTGAGCATAGAACTTTCAAATCGTGTATAGCTTCCTGTGTATATTGTGTAAATCCTCCATTTGCTTTGTTCATCTCCAAGTTGTAGGATGAAGAGATATAGCTATTTTCCGCCGCATCTGTAATCTGTTGTTTATACTATAACTACGTAGGAAATTATGGAGATTTTTCTCGAGGATTGTTGTCATTGATGGGATCGAGAGTCTTAGTAGTAATGAATTTTGACGTCAAGGAAAGGTATTGGATTTACCTAATGAAAACCAAGTGGGGTTTATGTTTTAATAGAGTTTTGGACTCTTTTGATTATGAAGGTTTACAAATTTAAGTGATGGTAGGAGTAAGGTTGTAGGAACTAACAATAATATTTAGACTATTTAACTATTGGTTAATGGTTTGAAAATTAATTTTACTAGATTTTACCCAAAGAAGAAGCTCTTCAAAAAGTAGAAACTAATGGGGTGCTTTTTTTTTTTTTTTTTTTAATAACTATGGTAATGGATTAATTTACAACAATGAGGCGGCTCGTCTGGACCATGAGCTTGCTTTTTTATAGGGGGAATGGAGAATTCGTTTTTTCCCACATCTGAATCAACTAAATAGTCGTTAGATACAAATTAGAAACAATGCTTGGTCATCCTAGGGGAAGGGTTTTCCATCAAGATCTTGTGAGGTTCCACCTTATTTATCCAACTATTTGAAATGGTCAATCACATTGGTACATATCTGTACTCTATCATTTATAAGCAAAAAGCACCAACCTGTCTACTGAATGCTGCAAGAGGAGTAAATATATCTCCATTCTACTTCTTTATGATTTTTTTTATATGTATAATTTTAGTTAGGAGCCACCATTTTCGTCATAGGGAAGCTAAATGACTATCATACTATTTAATGTGGTGATAATAGCTATGATATTTTCATACTAGTGTCAGTCTTCAATTTGCTGATTAACATAAATGTGAAAATACAATAGTTACTGAATATGTTACGTGATACCTAGCCAAATAGAAAGAAGGAAAAAGAGAGGAGAAGAGTTTGTTATGACAGTAGACATAAGATGAGCAAGGTATTTGGGTAGAGTTGCTTAACAACTTGCAACTCAGTTAAAGTTTTGTGGTGTACCTTTTAAGATAATCGACTGAACTGAATTCTTATAAGAGCGTTTGATAAGCGGAAGAGGTTCCCTTTAGTCGCTGCCATAAAGGACTGATGCGCCGCAAGAGTCCTGGGGAAGCTCTTCTTGCTTTTGTTTCCTTATCTTGTTAGTGATGACTGCATGATGTTACTCATACTTCCATCAAATTATAGTTATGTTATTCATTTTGAGTTGAATTTGTTGAAGTGGTAATTAGAATAAAATTCTCTGCAGGATTGTAGAGAGGAAGTTATACAAGCTTGGTATATGGATGATAGTGAGGAAGACCAGAGACTTCCCCATCATCGGGATCCCAAAGAATACGTATCTCTGGATAAACTTGCTGGTAAGATTAGTAAATAAGAGATGTAGATCTTTGAATTACTGACCTTTTAAAATTCCTCTGATCAATTATGTTGACCGTGCAGAGCTTGGAGTACTCAGTTGGCGGCTAGATGCTGATAATTATGAGACTGATGAAACGTTGAAAAAGATCCGCGAAACCAGAGGATATTCATATATGGTTCGTTCTATGCTCCAATTTATAATGTCCTTTAGCTCTCATGGCTTAGGCAGCGCAGCTGCTTCCAGAAACTGGTATTGAAATTTAACAATGTAATTCAATTACTCTTTATTCAGGATTTTTGTGAGGTGTGCCCAGAGAAGCTACCAAATTATGAAGAGAAGATTAAGAATTTCTTTGAAGAGCACCTTCACACTGATGAGGAAATCCGCTACTGTGTGGCAGGAAGTGGTAAGATTAGTTACTGATGGTATATAAATTTGTAGTTGTATCTTTAGTTCTTTACCAGTCAATTATTTTTTTATAATCATTTTCCCATCTGTGAAGGTTATTTTGATGTTAGGGATCGTGATGAAGCTTGGATCCGTGTGTGGGTGAAGAAAGGGGGGATGATTGTTCTGCCTGCTGGAATTTATCACCGCTTCACACTGGATACAAGCAACTATATTAAGGTAACATTCTACATATGTTATATGTAACAAACTAAATTATGTGAATTACTTACCTTTTTCTCCTTTTCTCCACTCTACTTTCTGAAGCTATCCACATTTATTGGTACATATCCATGCAAAGAAGTGCTTATGTTATTTATTAGGCATGGATGTTGATGGTCAGCATAATACAAAATCATCTATAACTCCATATTATTTTCTCTGATGGTTTGTTAAGTGGAGGTGGATAGACTTGAATTGTTGACCAGGTGACCTTTTATTTTCACACTGATGTTCTTAAGGAAGCTTATTTCCATACTTGCAGGCTATGCGCTTGTTTGTTGGTGAGCCGGTTTGGACTCCATATAACCGTCCCCATGATCATTTACCTGCAAGGTACGTATGGGTTTTATCCTGCAAAGTATTTTATATTCTCAATTATAACATGTTTTTTTTTTGTAAATCATTTTAGAAATTTATAATCGCATTGCTTGATCTTTATGGGAAGCTCCTCAGGTTGCCCTTTGACATCTATGATTATACGTTCTTTCATCATAAATATATAAGCATGCATGCAATCAGCTTAATTTTTTTAGAGCATTTATAAATTGATAATCACCCTTGTCAGAGAACTAAGGCATCAAGTATCATTTGCATTTAAGGGAAGTTAGGGTTCAAGGAATAAGATTCAGAGCATATAATATTTTCAATCACCTAAATACAAAATTTTGTGTTTGGGAAGCCAGACTTAGCAATGGATCTTTTCTATTTTCAGGAATGAGTATATTGAAACCTTTGTGCAAGGTGGTGCTAAACATGCTGTTGATGCTGCAGCGTGATACTTGAATCGGTATCACGAGATAAATACTCCAGTTATTAATAAAGCCAACTCATGAATGTATGGCCTGTATACAAAAGTGTGAATCTCTTTTGAATTTCATCTATGACAATATGCTTGTGTAGCTAGTTGTGGCTTCACCTATACTTAGTTATGTAAGAATCGGTGTTTTAAAACTTTGTAACAGTTAAGTAAGTTGCAAAATCATAACAATGTGGTGGTGATCATTTGGATAAATACTTCAGTATTTTTTTTTAATCATATGTGAAGCATATATATTCAATTATCTAAATTTGATGAGTTCACAACAATGGTTAATTTTCTATTTACCATAAGGTTGTGTTTGAGAACATGGATTTGAGTTGAAATTCGTCATTTGAAATTTTGGATTTGAAATGTTGTATTTCAAATTCATATATAATGTTTGGAAAAACATAGAATTTCAAATGACAAGGTATGAGCTGTCATTTGAAATCTCATGTCTTAGGCATGTTTTGAATGTCATTGGATTTCACTCAAATTCAAATCCAAATTCTTAGAGTTTCCAAACACTTCATTTAACTCAAATCCAACATTTCAAATCAAATGAGAGTTCCCAAACACACCATAACTTTAAATGAAAACATGATTAATGAGGTGTTTTATACTTAAACGATATTGCTAGTTAACGTCGTGCATATACAATACCTTGTTTGATCATCTAATGAGGCTTGAGATGATGAAAGTAGTTTTGCATGGACTATTTTCTTGAGGTGAATTAAAAAACAAAAACAAAACAAAAACCCTAACAAAGAATGAACATTAAGTTTATTTTTTTTTTCAATTAATAAACGTACAAACACCGAGACTTAAAACTGAGATATCGAGAAACCAAGTGAAATCAAACACTTGCACTTATAAATGCTTATAATAGTAGTAAGTTGTGGGAGCAAATTAATATCGTAGCGGTTCATTAAATCTAGTTGAGAAAAGGCGTAGACATTTGAGGCGGGGGAGGAGGCAGTATGTAAGAAGAAAGCTTTGAATTTGATGATGTCCGCAGCTTTCTGTTCTTGTCATGCACTTTTTTTATATAAGCACTTGCCATTCCATCTACGCATTTCTCTTCCCAAACAACACCATACCTCCAGGCTGCGAGATTTGCTTGGACCTCAGCCTACCAGAAAACTGAGGCAACATAGCTCGAGCGCATAGTTAAGGTTCCGGGTAGTCGTTGGAACTCCAGGACCAAGACTGGCCTTGGCGATAGAGAAAGACGATGGTCTCATAACATTCATCATCAACTTCATTGATTTCTCGCACACCGACTCGTTGCTTCTGTAATCCTTGCTCATTGCTGCGTGTTGTGGCCTGTGGGGACTCGCATATATGCATATAAATACAGAGGCAAGGCAAATGGAAGGAGATGGAGGTGTTTCACGTGTTTGAAGGAACTACTATAGATATGCAGAAGCGGATAAAATCGAAATATGCTGTGGTGTAGACTTTTGTGAGTGGATGTAATACTATATGAATGCACAGAGTTTAAAGGTGCAAGAATCTAAACATGTCTGGTTTCTTTAGTTTTAGTAGATGCCCACAATTCCTTGATATCTTTATATGCAATGCATGACGCAAATTAAAGATTCGACCCAACTTCGAAACCAGTCCCACGGAAATGAGCCTCTAATTTTCTCTGTCTCACCTTCATCATCACTAATCCAGTTAGTATCAACAAGACGCAGATAGACAAACAAGTTTAACAAACAGGACACTCAGTTTAACGTATCCACGTGTGGGAACCAGCAGTGCGCATCGTCATGGCCAAAAGCTACAATGTTCTGTATCACCTATAAACATGTGAGTGAGTGAGTGAATAATCATATGCACAAGATAAATGATTAGCAGAATCCTTCATTGGTATATAAATTGCAATTCTATCTATCACCTTGTAGCAACTTCAACTTCACTGTACTACCAACCATTCGACCATTCGGACTATTACTTTTTCCCATCGTTCAGTCATATTATCCTAATCTAACTTAACTTCTCATCATCTACACCACTCCATTTCCAGTCTTTGATCTAGAAGATTTTCAAAAATCAATATCGGTCTTCAGTCCAGCCTAGTTTCTGGTCAATCATCTCAAATAATTAATCTCTACTTATTATATTGGGTTCATTTTCTTCTATTCTTAATTTTATCCTATCAACTACAAGTTAACAGTCACTTTAATAATAGTTCCGTGTCCTTTTTCAGTGTTCAACCTTCACATAAACGATCCAAGTTCAACTTCAAGTTTTCTAAGCACTCCTGTTTGCCGTACATCTCAAATCTCAAAAACTTCAATAATCCTTGTTTCAAAAGCTTTTCTGAATGATTCTACCTATTCTAACTTTGCCCCAAATCTGGCCATAAAGAGGGAAAGTGAGACGGGGATTTTTATTCTATTTTCAAGCCAGCCACTTTATAGTTCATCCATCATTCACAACTTAAGCACTACTCCATTCCGTTACCTCAAAATTCATTAAGAACAAACGAGCCAATATGATCTATTGAGCACTACTCACAAAATGATGTGAGAAATCGAAGTACATATTAGCACACATTTCAAATATCTACAAGAAAAAGAAGGCACTCTGCTTTAATTTCTACCCATATGTATCTGTATCTCACTTTTCATTTCTCAAGATCTACTTCACCAAAAACACTTGAAAAGGACAATTTTTTCTTATACAACAGTATGGCTCAATTTGTATGTTTTCCAAATGATTTCAGTCTGTTCAGACATCATCTCCAAGCTGTTCAACATTTTGCTAATATATTTTACTTTCTGTACTTTCTCGTTTTTGTTCCCTCAACTAGTAACTTAAAATCTTTACACATGTATACTATAGACTGAATGGTGAAGAGAAATACATTGACCAACATGATACCATCACTTAAAAGTAGGGGTGATATGCTAGTATTAGAAAAGTACTTCAAAGAAGGGATCCGACAAATCATAAATTATCCTAAAAGGCCAAATAATTGGCTGAAGGTCATATTGCATGTAACTCTTCAAAGAATATACTGTATAATTAAAAAGTTGCGTCTATCATTATAAAAGAAGAGTAGAGTATAAATTGAAGTAATGTACATGAGTAATGATTGACAACATGTTGTTTGTTTCTACCAGATTGGTGAAAAAATATTAAGTACAGACAAAGTTGATGAATAGATTTCCTGAGTTCATTTAGAAGATAGCCAAGGATTAGGTGCCACATACGTGTATCCCGGGAAATGATCACCAGCTGTTGGTGTATTAGCGGGTGAGTCATCTGGAGGCATGGCTGTCCAGCACCCATCAAAATTGGCTGTACAGTCTTTTCCACTCACATCCGGCTTGAACTTTGGTTGCAATTCTCTGGTCTCCAGTTTCTTCCAGTTAATTGACCGAAACCATTTGTGCTTTTTTATATCATCCCCCCCACTAGGCCCACTGCCCAACCTTTTTGATGGGTCCTTTTGTAGCAACTGCGAAAATATACAGAAGTTTCCATTGTTTTACTCACTCCGGAAAAAATATGAAAAAGTAAAAGGGGCACACTTATACTTACCCCCTTGAGCAAAGAGTGAGCTTCAGAAGTAAGAAATGGTGCTAGTTTCAATTTCTCATTGATGATTCTCTGTTGAAGCTTCTGTCTATTTGCATGTGTATATGGTGGCTGCAGAAAAAATAAAAATCATTATCAGTATTAGCATTAGAAGAAACAGTCAAGTATAGGAAACTTCTTCCATCAAACCAGAAAAAATGTACATTGAGTCTATTGCTTTCTTGATTCTTTACATGTAATGACTGCAAATGAACTGCATGTAATTGTATAATTTTATAATCAAATCGCAAAAAAACACATGAACCATAGGATGGGAGAAGGTATTCTCAAGAAATCATCATTTAAATCCCATATTTGTAAATGAATAAAGCAAAGCAGGCCAACAATATTAGAAGATGCAAAGTTATAGTACTCGTAATCATAAAATTGCAGGACTAGTAGCAATTGGGACGCACTTGGAGTATTGAGAATTTGATAAGATTAACAGTTCTGGATTTGAGTATGGGGAGGATTATGAAGGAAGATGTTAACTCAATAATAAAGAAGTTTGTAACTGAGTAACTTCAACAAAACAAAAATATGACATGGTTGTTGATTGGTTATGAGTCAAGAAGAAGAAAAGAAAATCCAAATCCTCTAGGCAAACTACTTGAAGGTAGTTTGTACTTTTTCCCTTATTATAGGGGGTCAGTTTCATTACAGTTCACAAACCTCTGTATCTGTATTGCATGAACTAAAAGTACCCACTGCCAGTCATCAACACTTTTTTTCATCGATGCTTGATATACGATCATCATGATCCAAAATTTGAGAGAAAAAAGAAGAAGAAGAAAGAAAATGTATTGAATGTATATTACCTTTCCTGTAAGCATTTCATACAAGAGTATCCCAACACTCCACCAATCTGCGTCTTTATTGTGGCCTTTAGCCAGTAAGATTTCTGGAGCCATGTATTCTGTGGTCCCACACATTGAATTTGATCTGCTCGTTTCATCAATTTCCTTTGCTAGTCCAAAATCAGTTAACATAACCTGTACGACAAGCACCAAATTTTAAAACAGAAACTCACTAACCCAAAATTATGCATAAGAGAAATATTAGAGAGCTTCCAAAACTGCTCTTGAAATGAAATCGAATCCACTGGCATGGCCATACATGTCCATCGGCATCCATGAGAATATTTTCAGGTTTAAGATCCCGGTGCACTATCCCGCAGCTGTGAAGATGTGAAACAGCGGAAACTATCTCAGCGGTATAAACTCTTGCCTGATCCTCACTACTCAAGGGATATAGAAAAGCCATAATTAGAACACATTAACATAGACAATGATTATCAAGGTATAATATAGAACATAAACAATAAGGTACCTGAAGATTCCCTGCCGGTAGAGATGGAAGAAGAGATGCCCCCCATTTATGAAGTCAAGGATCAAATATAGCTTAGTCTTGGTCTGCAAGGTCATTTAATAAGAGGATGGACATTGATATCAAACAAAACTCGGGATACAGGACACAAATTTCAAGTCTGCACATAATTACATAGAATTTTTAAAATTCCAATGTGACGTAAATTCCAATCTTATAAACACCTTGTTCAACAAACATTATTCCACTGAGGACTGGAAGAAAATGACCCAAGAAATCAACATTTACTATTGCCAGTGGGATAAACATCAGAGGTTTTAGATGTCATAATTGGAGCAGCTGAAACAGAAAAAATATGTCATGGAAACCTCACCTCAACTCTTATGAGAATTTGCCTTTTTTAATAGTAAACCCTCCATAATAAGTCAATTTTCATTTAATCAACGTACAATGAATGAACTAATAAATAGGTCATTGGCATGATTATCCTTACCAAAACAATCACCCCTCTTATGATTTATCGAGCCTTCAAATGTTATATACATGGAAGAGTATTTCATGTTTCAACAGGGACGATGTTCAATCAAACTCACACCTTCCTGTAAATATCACTCCATAAGACATCTAGATGGAGTCTTGCAAGTTGTTAACTCTTTTCTTCCTTTCCAATTCTTAAGTAATATATATTTTTTTTTTGGGATAATCAAGCACCTTAAGTTAATTGGTTACTGATTTATAATTTATGGGTTCAAAGATTTACATGTTTCATATTAATTTCATCTTAAGGAATATCTTTGGGTAAGAAGGAGAAATGGTGTTAGATACAATTGCTCTCATCATATCTAGATGTAGATATGTCAGAGAACTGTTACTGTGAGTACAATATATTTGATACTCAAATTCATTTTGTTGTCTTTCTCATTCAAGTTGCTGAAGTAACACCTTGCAAGACCAAGCCAAAGAACAGATGTACCTCCTCTCAAGCATTCTCAGAGGAAAGGACAGTAGAGAACAAAACTCTTAAGGTTGTATTTGGGAACTTGGCTCTGATTAGAAATTCATCATTTAAAATTTGGGGTTTAAAATGTTGTATTTCAAATACAAATATCGTGTTTGGGAAACCATAGAACTTCAAATGATAAGATAAGAGTTGTCATTTAAAGTATCGTGTTGTAGGTATGTTTTGAATTCTATTGGATTTGAGTCAAATCCATATCCAAATTCTTTGAGTATCCAAACATGGCATTTGACTCAAATCCAAAATTTCAAATGAAATCCAACAATCCAAATAGAGCATAAGATATTATTCATTAAACTGAACTTGGTTTCAAATGAAAACAAGAGCTTTTATATAGGCTTCCCAACTTGGTGTCCAAGACATATAATGTTTCTTGAAGTAGGCTCCAAGTTTAGGATTTCTTACTAAACAGGCATTGGAAATTGGGAGTGGAACAAGAGAAAATATCATCAATAGAAGGAAATGAAATCACCAACTACGAAGTGTTTTCCCAAAGATTATAGAGAATTTTGACGATTTTGATAGTCTAGCCATATCTACCTAGTGTTTATAATTTCTTTGCTAATAAAAAAAAATACTGCTAGAATGCATGCAGAATGGTTGCAAAAGAAGAGATAAACTGAATGACTGCAGAACAATTGAATTGATATGGTTGATTAAATGATGATTCTTACAATAGCTTCCACTTTTATATAGGTCAAGTATCCAGTTGCACAAAGTAATCCCAGAGATATTAAAGTATGTAAGAAAATCATTCTCCAAGTATCCCACTAACTCCAAATGCTTCACATATGCATTAGAACTCTTCTTAGGATTATCTTATATGAAGGTTAGGTAGGTTGGACTCATTCCTCTGAGCTTTTGCAAACTCTAGACTCCTCCGGTGAACTATATGGCTAAAACATATAGTTCCACTCCTGCAATA